>CAUYRH010175532.1:0-21147 GCA_963574655.1 Perodicticus potto | reverse complement strand
ATTTTTAAAAAGTATGGAGATTCCTCAAAAATCTAGAACTAGACCTACTATGAGATACAGTGAATCCACTACTGGATATACTTGCAAAGGAATGTAAATCAATATGTCAAAAAATTGTCTGCACTTCCGTGTTCATTGCAGCATTATTCATAACAGCCAAGATATGAAATTAATTTAAATGGGCTTTGATGGATGAATAAAGTGTAGTATATATACATAATGCTATACTAGCTAGCCATAAAAAAAAAAGAGGAAATCTTGCCATTTACAGCAACATGGATGGACCTGGAGGACATTACATTAAGAAACAAGTACCCATCAATATATGAATAAATTAATAAAATGTGGCATTTGTATACTTTGAAATACTACTTAGCCATAAAAAAATGGTGATCTAGTATCTATCGTAACATCCTGGATAGAACTGGAAGCTATTGTTCTAAGCAAAGTATGGCAAGAATGGAAAAATAAACACCTCGAGTACTCAATACTAAATTGAAACTAGTTGATCAACCTGTATATACACATGTGGAAGTAAAACTCAATGGAAATCAAGTAGAAGGTAAGGGGGAAGAAAGGATGGGTAAACTCATACCTAACAGATACAATGCACACTGTGGGTGAAGGGAACACTTATATCTTTGATTTAAAATGTGCCAAAAAAGAAAAGAAGAAATAAACCAGATACAGAAAGATAAATAATTCATAGTCTCACTGATATAGAATCTGAAAATGTCATACTCATAGAAGTAGAGAATAAAATTGTGGTTACCAGGGGCTGGAGGGGAAAGATGATGTTGATGAAAGGGTACAATATTCTAGACAACAGAAATAAGTTCAAGGGGTCTATTGTAAAACATGGTGGCTATAGTTAATAATATATTGTATACTTCAAAATTGCTGGGAAAGTTTGAATGTTATCACCACACACACAAAAAAAAAAAAACTATGAGTTAATGTATATGTTAATTAGCTCAATCTAGCTACTTTGCTGATATATGTATACAATGTAAATGTAAATTGCAATTACATTTACAATGTAATTGTAAATCATAAATAAGTACGATTTGTTCATTTATTTTTTTTTTAATTTGCTAAGAGGGCAATTCTTATGTTAAATGTTTTCCCTGACACAAAATGTAATAAAGGGTGGGGAATTTGCTTTTACACATATTTTTTAATACTTTCACTGAAGAAGGTCCCAAAAAATGTATAAAGCTTCAAGTACCACAAACCCTGGACCCAGCCTGGCATTGTTTAAATTGAACCCAAATGACTTAATATTTTAACAAGTCATTGTTTTTGTTAATGTGAGGGTAAATATGATCAGGTTACATTGTTTGCATTTTTAAGGTAATGTCCATGTGTCCTTCACCCAGGAGATATGCCATATAACTGTACATTGCACCCATTAGATAAGAACTTACTGAACTCCCTTCCCCCTCGTTGCATTTAATTGTGTTTTTCTCTCAAGTGTGCCAGCAGTTATTAATCTACTAGTTTCAACTTAGTATTGAGTGCTTGATTTTCCATTCTTGTGATACTTTACTTAAAAGAATATTATTCAAATCCTTCTAAGTTAATACAAAAGATGTAAAGTCTCCATCCTTTTTATGACTGAACAGTATTCCATGGTAAACATATACCACGGTTTATTAATCCATTCATGGGTTTGTGGGCACTTGGGTTGTTTCCACATCTTCACAATTATGAATTAAGCTGTGATAAACATTTGACTGCAAATATCCTTATGGTAAAATGACTTCTTTCCTTTTGGGCAGTTACCTAGTAATGAGATTACAAGATCAAATAGAAGGTCTACTTTTAGTTCTCCATACTTCTTTCCAGAGGATTCTCCATACTTCTTTCCAGAAAGATCGTACTAGTTTGAGGTACCACCAATCTAGTACTATAGGTACCATACAGTAGATGACTGTATCCCTCTCTCCACACCTACACCAGCACCTGCAGCTTCGGGCCCTTGTGATATGGGCTACTCTCACTGGGGTCAAGTGATATCTCAAACTGGTTCTGATTTGCAATTTTATGATGATTAAAGGTGATGAGCATTTTCCATGTGTTTGACCATTTGTCTGTCCTCATTTAATAGGTCCTTCTTCCTTGCTAATACCCCTTAACCCCTAGTTACTGTCAATATAATAGGTAAGTTGATCTTTCAAAAACAGGAGTCAGCTCATATCACTTCTCTGCCAGAATCTCCTAGTCTGAGAATAAAGTCAAATCTTTACAATGCCTATAAGGTCCTACACAACTGGGTCCTTGTTGCCTCTCTAATACCATATCCTACTGTCCCTCCTGTTCACTTTGCTCCAGTTACACTAAGTTCTTTATTGGTCCTAGACCATGATAGGCATATTCCCTTATTAGGGCCTTTGTAATTTTTGATCCCTTTGCCTGGAAATCTTTTCCTTACAGATAATCTCATGGGTCATCCACCTACCTCCTTCCTTCAAATCTCTGCAATTCCTCTACTAGGTGTATATCCAAAAGACCAAAAATCACTTTATAACAAAGATATTTGTACCAGATTGTTCATTGCAGCTCAATTCATAATAGCCAATTCATGGAAGAAGCCCAAGTGCCCATCAACCCATAAATGGATCAATAAATTGTGATATATGTATACCATGGAATATTATGCAGCTTTAAAAAAGATGGAGACTTTACCTCTTTTACATTTACATAGATGGAGCTGGAACATATCCTACTTAGTAAAATATCTCAAGAATGGAAGAGATTGTATATGAAGCACATTCTGCCCTATGATTGCACCAATGTACACAATTATGATTTAATAAAATTATTAAAAAAAAAAGAATGGAAGAAAAAAATATCCAATGTACTTAGTACTATTATGAAACCAATGTACAATCATTCACACTTTCATATGGAGAATAGATCACAGCTATGGCCCAAGATGAAGGAGGGAGGAGGAGGATGGGAGGGGAGGGAGGAGGTGAATGGTGGGATCACACCTATGGTTCATAATACAAGGGTACATGTCCGATCTATTAGTATAGAGTATAAATGTCTTAAAACAATAATTAAGTAAATAAGATGAGGTATATATTAACCAGTGTGATGTAAGCATTCCTAATTCTATATGAAATCAGGACATTGTACCCCATTACACATGCATACTTCATGTATGCATTAATGTATACATGAACTATGGGTTTACAACTTAATAAAAAAAATAACTCTTCTCAAATGTCATCATCTTAGTGAGGTCTTTTCTGACTATTTTCTCTAAACTGCAATTCTACATACATAATTTCTGCCTCCCTCTATGATTTATATTTTGCCTTAGCACTCATCACTATAGGATATATATTAATATTTAAATTGTTATTACTTGTTTTGTAACATTAGAAATGTAAGTTCCATGAGGGCAGGGATATTTGTCTCTTGTTTTCTGCTACATCTCTACCAGTTGGGACAGTACCACACATAAAAAAAATGTTGCAAAAAATCCTCATTGAATGAATGAATGTCAATTATTAGCTGTGTGGCCTTGCATAAGTCACCTAATATGAGACTCATTTTTCTCACCTATAAAATTGTATAATAATAGCACATACGTCATAGTCTTCTGAGGATTAAAATGAGATAATTTGCCTACATTTAGCACAGAAATCTTACAAAGATCAAGTAGTCAGTAAACATTAACAGGATTCCTCAATAACTTAATCCAGGGAACATATACTCTAACTCCACAGAAGACCAGCCCCAACTCAGCGTATCCTACCTAGCCAAATATGGCCAAGGTTATCAAGAGAGTTGAAACTACAGATGTTGCTTTCCTTTCCTCCACTGATGAATGTTGTTGACAAGTACAGAGGCAGACAGACACACAGTAAGAGGCAGATGTAACACACCAGAAGTTCGGACAAGACATGATCCCAGGCAAGAATTAGGTTCTATCTGGTGAGAGTCAGTCCCCTATCTCTTGCTTATCAACCTGCTGAGCTTTATCAAGACCTAATAGGACAAGTAGTACTTCCGACATCTACTCCTAGATTCCATCTTGACTCTTCATTACTGAATTACAGGCTGAAGATGTAGGTCTTCCCAGAAGGAAAGGGGGCTAGAGAAATAAAGAATCTTTTACATCGCCATGTTACTATCTTCTGCTTACAAATATGTGGCTTCAGCTTTGAGATCCTAACTCTTGCTTCTCCTTTGTTTTCTGTATATCTACTTGGAATGTAATGTTCTGAATTCAATGAATCACTATTACTGCTATTACTAGCAGCAATTGCCATTTAGTTAGCAATTATTATACATGAAACACCATACTAAGACCCTTATATTCATTGATTTTAATTCTTAAAAGAAATAAAAAAAAGAAAAACCTGTTGAGTAGGTACTCTTGTCCCCATTTTACAAAAAGATAAACTGAACTGACTCAGAAAGACTAATTTCTTTATATATGGTCATACAGCTACTATGTGATAGAACCAAGACTTAAACAGACCTGCCTGGCTCCAGATCCATATATCTACGTAACATTGCCGTCCTAGAAAAAAACGTAACCACATTCACAAAACCACTTGAAGACATAAAGTCCACATCAATTAGGCAATGTGAAATTCAGAGAATAGAGAATAGGAGAAGCTTCATCCAACCCAGAGAAAAGCCATGGCATTTGGTTCTGGATTTTAAACCTACTCCTGATTCAGCCCTTCCATTACTGTCAAAAAGTCTATATTCACTTTTCCATTTTAGTTGCCTTTTCTAGATTGCCCAAGAAGGATCTGCCTTCTGGTTACCAGATTTCTTAAACAGCCAGGTTCAGTGCCATGGTGTATCAGTCTGTATCCAATCAGGAGAAATAACTAACATAGTAATTTTAACAGAGAAAAATTAATAGAAATAGTTAATATACACATAACAGGAGATTGGGTAGGAAAAAAATAAAGTTAATTATAAATACATAAATAGCACACATAAGGAGCAATCACTATCCCTAAGGCCCAAATACAGTACCCAAGAAGAGTTCTTCACACTCTTATTGAGGACTTCTGCACTGCTCCTGCCTTATTCAGGACATAGATGGAGAACACACAGCAACAGCTAATTGGATGGCAGAGAAGTTCCTGTGGTGCTACACAAATAAAACTTGCTAGAAATCAGACCTTGGGAACTTGCCAGAAACACTCTCATGAAGGTTTACTGGCAGTATCATATCAAGGGTACTCTACTACAAAACCATCTAAAAGGGGAGTTGCCAGGAAAAGCTTTTACACACACACACACACACACACACACACACACACACAGAGCAGTGGGATTGCTGAATCATATGGTAGTTCTATTTTTAGTTTTTCTTTTAGAACCTGCATACATTTTTCCATAGTGGCTGTACTACTTTATCATCCCATCAATAGTGCACAAGTGCTCTCCTTATTCTTCATCCTCACCAGAATTTGTTATTTTTTGTATTTTTGGTACTTGTCATTCTAACTGGGGTAAGATGATAGCTCATTATAGTCATGATTTGCATTTCCCTAATGATTAGTGATATTTAGCATTTTTTCATATATACATATATGTGTATACACATCTATATGTGTATACAGATAGATACTTTTGACACAAATAGCCAAAAGGTGTGTGTGTATATACATATATATTTTATATGTATATATACACACACACATATATATATATAGAGAGAGAGAGAGAGAGACAGTTTCACTCTGTCATGTTGGCTAGAGCAAAATGGTATCATAGCTCACTACAGTGACAATATTCTGGGCTCAAGCAATCCTCCTGCCTCAGCCTCCTGAGTATCTGGGACTACAGGTACATACTACCACACCTGGATAATGTTTCTATTTTTTGTAGAGATGGGGGGTATCACTCTTGCTCAGGCTGGTCTCAAACTCATGGACTCAATCAGTCCTCTTGCCTCTGGCTCCCAGATTGCTAGGATTACATGCACAAACCACCATGCCCGGTCTAAGTATGTCTTCTTTTGAGAAATATCTATACAGGTCTTTTGCCCATTTTAAATTGAATTATTTGAGTTGAGTTCTTTGTACCCTCTGGCTATTATATCCCTTGTCAGATGTATAGTTTGCAAATATTTTCTCCCATTCTGTACATTGTCTCTCCATTGTGTTTGATTGTTTCCTTTGCCATGCAGAAGATTGTTGGCTTAATATAAGCCCATTTGTCTATTTTTGTTTTTGCTGCCTATGCTTTTGAGGTCTTATACAAAAAAAAATCTTTGCCCCGGGCCGCCCCGGGGGCTCAAAGGCGTGGGGTGCCCGCCCCATTTGCGGGTGGGGGCAGGTTTAAAGCCAGCCCTGGCCAAAAACCGCAAAAAAAAAAAAAAAAAAAAAAAAATCTTTGCCCAGTGTCATGTAGTATTTACCCAATGCTTTCTTCTAGTATTTTCATACTTTTGAGTCTTCCATTTAAGTCCTTAATCCATTTCAAGTTGATTTTTACATATGGTATAAGATGGGGTTCTAGTTCTGATTTTCTACAAACGGTTATCCAGTTGTTGCAGAATAATTCATTAAAGAGATTGTCCTTTCTCAACGTTTCATAATTCTCTTTATAGAGACCTTTCACGTCTTTTGTTAGATATATTCCCAGGTATTTTCTCTGAGGAGGAAATACCTGGGAATATAAGAGTAAGAGTAATATAAGAGTAATAGCCAAAAAACACTGATGAAAAACTGCTCATCATCTTTAATCATCAGAGAAATGCAAATCAGAACCACTCTAAGATATCACCTAACCCCAGCAAGATTAGCCCACATCACAAAGTCCCAAAACACCAGATGCTGACATGTATGTGGAGAGAAGGGAACACTTGAATTGCAAACTAATACACCCCTTTTGGACAGAAGTATTGAGAATCCACAACGATCTAAAAGTAGACCTTCCATCTGACTCTGCAATTCCATTACCAGGTATCTATCCAGAACAAAAAAAAATCATTTTACCACAGAGACATTTGCACTAGAATGTTTATTGTGGCTCAATTCATAATTGCCAAGTTGTGGAAGCAACCTAAGTGCCAATCAACCCATGAATGAATCAACAAACTGTGGTATATGTATACCATGTAATATTATTCAGCCATTAAAAAAGATGGAGATGTCTTTTACATTTACCTGGATGGAGTTGAAATACATTCTTCTTAGTAAAGTATTTCAAGAATGGAAAAATAAATATCCAATGTACTCCATACTAATATGAAATCAATATATAAACAATGACATGTTCCTAATAACAATAAAAGAATATTATAGTCCAATTTGGGGGTAGAAGGATGTGGGGGGAGGACGTATGGCAGAAGGAGGGAGGTCGTGCACCGGGATCTCACCTAATGTGCACATTGTAAGGGTGTATAACATGCCTCTAGGTGAGGGGCTCTTGTACAAATGGAACTTTACCCTGCAAGTGAGAACAATGTAACCTAAATATTGTATCCCCACATGAATTTGAATAAAGTTTAAAAAAATTAAGGAAACAAAAAACAAAGAGATTATCCTTTCCACAATATATGTTCTTGGAATCTCTGTTAATAATTAGTTTTCTCTCAGTGTATGGATATATTTCTGGTTCTGTATTCTGTTCCATTGGTCTTTGTGTCTGTTTTTAGGCCACTACCATGTTGTTCAGGTGAAATCAAGTACTTTGATGCCTCCAGCTTTGTTCTTTTTGTTTAGGATTACTTTGGCTATTTTGTGGATTCATACATATTTTAGGATTATTTTCCTATTTATATGAAGGATGTCATTGGTACTTTGATAGAGATTGCAATAAATCTGTAGATCACTTTGGTTAGTAAAGACAGTCTAACAGTATTGATACTTCCAATCCATGAACACAGGATATCTTTCCTTTTGTGTGTCCTCTTGAATTTCTTTCCTCATTGTTTTACAGTTTTCCTCTAGAGATATTTTATTTCTTTGGCTTTGATTCTCTTTGATTTCTATGTATTTTAAATTTTTTGTAGCTATTGTAAACGGGATTTTCTTGATTTTTTTCGTATTGATCACTATTAGCACGTAAAAACATTACTGATTTCATATGTTGGTTGCTGTATTCTGCAATTTCACTAAATTCATTTACCAGTTCTCAGAGGTCTTTTTGGTGGAGTCTTTAGGTTTCCCTATATATAAGATCATGTCATCTATAAACAAGGCTAATTTGACTTCTTTCTTTCCAATTTGTAGGCCCTTCCTTTCTCTTACCTAATTTTTCTGGCTAGGACTTTCAGTACCATGTTGAATAAAAGTGATGAAATTGGATATCCTTGTCTAATTCTAAAGCTTAAAAGAGTAGTTTTCACTTTTTCCCCATTCAGTATATCAGCTGTGGGCTTGTCGTGTATGGCCTTTATCATAATGATTAATGTTTCTTCTATACCCAATTTGTTGAGGGTTTTTATCATAAACTGATGTTCAATTTTAGCAAATGCTTTTTCAAAATCTGTTGAAATGATCATAAGGTTTTTATCTTTGATTTGGTTGATATATCGTGTTTATTGATTTGCATGTGTTGAGCCATCCCTGCATCCCTAGACTGAATTCCGCTTAATCATGGTGAAAGATCTTTTTTCCCCTTTTTTAGTACACATTAATATCACAGTACAAATGATTAGGGTACATTGGTTGCATTTCTTAGGTAAAGTTAAAGTTGTAGTTGAGCCATTCACCCAGCAGGTGTGCTATATACCCTTACACTGTGCACATTCGATGAGAACTTACCAATTGCCCTCCCTTCTCCCCTTTGCCCTTTCCCTCTTTCCTCCTCCCCCCATTTGTATCCAGCTGTGTTCTACTCTCTTGTGGGCCTGTAGTTGTTTATCTATTAGTTTCATATTAGAATTGAATACATTGGATACTTGCTTTTCCACTGTTGTGATACTTTATTAAGAAGAATGTGCTTCAACTCCATCCAGGTAAGTACAAAAGATATAAACCTCCACCTTTTTAAGACTGAATAGTATTCTATGGTATACATATACCACAGTTTATTACTCTAACATTGGTGGATGGGCACTTGGGTTGATTTCACATCTTGGCAATGGTGAATTGAGCTGTGATAGCTGCACTAGAATGTTTATCACAGCTCAAGTACCTATTTTTTCAAGTTCTTTAAAGTATGACATTGGTGCTTTGATGAGGATTACATTAAATCTGTAGATTTATTTGGGCAGTATGGATATTTTAACAATGTTGATTCTTCCCAACCATGAGCATGGTATGTACTTCCATTTGTTAACATATTCTATTTCTTTTCTCAGGGCTTCATAATTCCCTTTATTGAAGTCTTTCACATCTTTTCTGAGATATATGCACAGTTATTTCATTTTCTTTGGCAATAATTTTGTAAAAGGAATAGAGGCTTTGATTTTTTTCATCGGATTGACTATTGTTGACATATATGAAGCTACCGATTTGCAGGTATTGATTTTTGAATCCTAAGATGATGCTACAATCCTTGATCACTTCTAAGAGCTTTGTAGCTGAGTCTCTGGGGTTTTTCAGATATAAGATTATGTGATCCTCAAAGAGTGAGGGTTTAATCTCCTCTGTTCCTATTTGAATAACCACAATCTCTTTCTCTTGCCTGATGGTGATGGCTAGGACTTCCAGCACAATGTTGAAGAGCACTGGTGAAAGTGGGCATCCTTGTCTAGTTTCAGATCTGAGTCAAAATGCTTTCAGTTTTGCTCGATTCAATACAACATTGTGTGTGGGTTTGCTGTAGATGACCTCTATCAGTTTAATAAAAGTTCTACCAAAGCTTACCTTCTTAAGTGTTCTTATGAAAGGATGCTGGATATTACCAAAAGCCTTTTCCACATCAATTGAGAGAATCATATGATCTTTGATTTTTATTTTACTTGTGTGGTGAATTATATGTTTAGACTTACATATGTTAACCCAACTTTGTAACCCAGGTATAAAACCAATTTGATCATGGTATATAATTTTTTTAATGTGTGGCTGCATTCTGCTTGCTAAGATCATATTGAATATTTTTACATTGATATTTATTAATGATATTGGTCTATAGTTTTCTTTCTTCATGGGGTACTTCCATGGCTTGGGGATCAGGGTGGTATTTGCTTCATAGAATATGCTGGGGAAGATTCCTTCCTTTTCTATGTTTTGGAATAGATCGTGTAATATAGGTACTAGTTCCCCGTGGAAGTTTTGTTATTATTTTGATGTGAAACCATCTGTTCTAAGGCTTTTCTTTTGGGGGAGATATTGTATAGTCGATGCTATTTCAGTGCTTGATATAGGCCTATTCAAGATTTCTAATTCTTTCTGGTTGAGTTTAGGAAGGTAGTGTGATTCCAGGTATTGTTCCACTTCCTCTATATTTTCATATTTCTGAGAAGAGTTTTTATAGTAATCATTGAGGAACTTTTATATTTCTGTGGTGTCTGTTATTTCCCCTTTATCATTTCTGATTGAAGTTATTAGAGACTTACTTTTCTATTTCTGGTTAGTCTGGACAAAATTTTATTAATGTTTTCAATGAATCAACTTTTTTTTTGATCTTCTGAATGATTCGTTTTCAATTTCATTTAATTCTGCTCTAATTTCAGTTATTTCTTTTCTTCTGATGAGTTTAGGGTTGGATTGTTCTTCCTTTTAAACTTGCTTGAAATGGCCTGTTAGGTTGCTGACTTGCTCTGTTTTCTCAATGAAGACTTCTAATGCCATAAAGTTCCCTCTTAGGACTGCCTTAGCAGTATCCCACAGGTACTGATAGTTTGTGACTTCATTATGACTTTGTTCCTGAAATCTGATGACTTCCTTCTTAATCTCATCTTTGACCCATCTATCATTCAGCATAAGGTTATTTAGTTTCCATGATTTTATTTCGGTATGAATATTTCTGTTGCTGTTGAATTCAACGCTTATTCTGTGGTGGCCTTTATGCAAAGAATAATTTTTATTCTTTTGAATTTGCTGAGGTTAGACTTGTATCCTAAGATATGATCAATTTTTGAGGATGATCAGTGGGCTGATGAGAAGAATGTCTATTCTTTTTTGTTTGGATAAGATGTTCTCTCTATCTGTTAAGTCCATTTGGTATAGAGTCATGTTTAAATCCATTAATGATTTGTTTAGTTTCTGCTTGGAGAATCTGTCCAGAAATGCCAAAAGGGTGTTAAAATCTCCAACTATTATAGTATAGGAAGATGTAATATTGTTCAGATCAGTTAGGGTTTGATTTATAAATTGAGGAGCATTCAGGTAGGGTGTGTAAATGTTAATTACTTAAATATCTACGTTGTGTGTTTCCTTTGACAAATATGTTGTGTCCATCCTTGTCTGTATTTTTGTTGGTTTGAATCCTATTATATCTGTAAATAAGATTTCAACCCCTGCATTTTTCTGATTTCCACTTTTCTGAATTATTACTTTGCATCCCTTCACCCTGAGTCTTATTTTATCCTTTGAGTTAATGTATCTCTCTTAGAGGCAACCAAAATCTGGCTTGAGTATTGGTATCTAGTCGGCCAACCTGTGCCTCTGTACAGGAGAATTCAAACCATTCACATTATTTGAGAGAACTGATAGGTATGGTAGAGTTTTGGTCATCTATTTTTCAGAGGACCAATGCTTATTTTTATCCCTTTCACCACTGTGGAAGGTAGGTTTTGTCTTTAAATTCTGGGTGAGTTTACTTTAGTGGGGGACCATCATGCTGGTCATTGTGAAGAATGGGTACATCCTGTGGAGTTGGTCTGGTTATGACAAATTTCCTTAACATATGGATTTCAGTAAAGCATTTGATTCCCCCATCACAAATTAAACACTGTTTAGTGGGACACAGGATCCTGGAATGAAAGTTGCTTTGTTTTAGAAGGTTAAAGGTTGATGATCACCCACTTATGACTTAAAAAGTTTCAGCTGAAAGATGTGCAATCATCCTGATATTTTTCCTATTGTAGGTAATACTTTTCTTATGTCTGGCTATTTGCCAAAGCTAATATGAAGGAGAAAATCCTGTAAAGATGATTACAATGTGTCTAGGAGATGCTTTGTTTGGATTGAGTCATGCTAGGTTCTGAAACTATCTACTATCTGAATTTCTATATCTTTTGCAATGCTTGGGAAATTCTCCACCATGTCATGGAGTAGAGCATCTGTGCATTTAGGACCATCCTCTTTTCCTTCAGAAATACCTGTAATTTGGATGTTTGATCTTTTGGAATGATCCCACAACTCTCTCAGGGAATATTCTGTTGTTCTCCTTTTTTCTGCTTCATTGAATGCTTGGGATAGTTCAAAAAAACTTCTTCAAATTCTGAAATTCTCTTTTCTCCCTTTTCAACTTTATAACTGTAGGTCTTTACTGTATTGTGAAGCTTCTCAAATGCCTTTTACAATTCCTTAAGCTCTATTATATCTTTCCTCATTATGTCCATATCCTTGGTGAGTTTGTCTTGGATTCATTAATTTGAGACAACTTTTACTTTTTAGATTTCTGTTTCTGTCTTCTCCTCTGTTCCATTCATCTTATTTGCCATTCGTTTTCTGAATTCTATTTTTTACATTTTAGCAGTTTCTCTATGAATGATATTTCCCATTGTATCTCCTTTGTAATTTCTTGGGGAAGTAATTTGGTCTGATTTTTCATGCTGCTCGAGTTCTTCTTCTGGTTCCTCCTCCTAAGTATTGTCTGCTATTTGGCAATTCAAACTAGCAGGGTGAGACTGGATCAGGAGGCCCCAGGAACTGGAGCTAACCATCCCTTCTCTAATGAGTTGGGGCTTGTGATTGTGTCTTTTCCCCTATAGCCTTACTAAGGTCCCTCTCAGAGCTGCAGTCAGAGACTCTCAGGGCCAGTTTGGAGAGATAACTCAAACCGACTCTGTGTTGATGTCAGCCTGTCCTCTACTCAATCATAAGGAGTTGCAGTATTACACTGGAATCTCTGCTGGGAAAAGATACAAATACCTCTGGCACCATCCCACACCAGCAATAGCTGGAGGAGGGAAATCCACCCCTCTCTGCTACAGCACCACCACTGCTAAATTTTGGGGAGTTGCCAGGTCAACAGCTCAGACTGAAAGTTCCAATCGGACTGCCTTAGGCAGCACAAGCACCATTCACCCAAAAGAATTCAATGGGTCACCAAGCCGCCATAAAACAGAAATCAACCAGAAGATCTGTCTGTGACTTCCCAAGGGGCTGGAGAAGGGTCTTTTCTAATAGGAAAAGGGAGTCAGGAAAGTTCTCCCCTCTCCCTACCAATGTTATAAGTATAGTGCCACTGTTTCTGCACCTGCCACTGTTTTAGCCAATGCCACTATTTCCCTGAACACTGCTATTTTATGCTGCTGTTTGGTGGCCCACACAGAACCTGGGCCTCTCAGTGAATTTGCCAAATACTCTGTCTCCATATGTGCATTCCTTCAGGAAACCAGGATGGGGGGAAGTATGAGATATGTGCTCAAGGTTGCATAGAAAGTATTTGTTCACATTTGTGCCAGGAAGGATGATGCTTAGGCTTAGAGGTGGTACCTCCATGGAGGAAGAAGACCAGACCAGTGAAGTGAAAAGTCCTCGGGTCTTTGCTTCTTTCTTCATCTTTCTTGGACTCACGGTTTGTCACAGCAGGGATGATGTGTATCTCTTTCTTCTTTCTGTACTCAGCTCCCCACCTTTGGCTTCTCTAAGTCCACTTCAGTCCAATCTCTCTCCTTCTGGCCAGGAGCCTCTGGCAAAAGCTGCTTCTAGTCGGCCATTGTGAGTCCTCCCTCCTCAACTTTACTGTAATTCTAGCACTCTGAGAGGCAAAGTTGGGTAGATTACTGAATGATCTTTTAAAAGTAATATGGGATTTTCTTTTTTAGTATTTTGTTGAAGATTTTTACATCTAAGTACATCAGAGATTTTAAATTATAATTGTTTTTTTTTATTATATGTTTGATTTGGGTATCAAGGTAATACACCAGGGGAAGCTTTTAGCTGGAAGCTGCTAGAGACCCTTGCCCTGAAGAAGCCACCTATACTCCAAGATCTGGATGGACTGAGGAAGCCATTTGCCCTACAGGAGCACAGTAAAACTAGGAAGCAAAAACCTTTTCTTCTAGTGTCTCATTAATACCCTCTGACAAAATTTAGTATCATGTTGGCTAGAAAAGAAAAATCATTTAAATGGCCTAGACTCATTTTCAAAGATAAAGTAATAACTATGGAGTTGAAAAGCAAACAATAACTGTCCTGTTAAAGCAGTGATTTTCAACCAATACACCACAGACTGGTTGCCATGAGAGGATTTTAAGTGTGATGTGAAGATGTTTAAAGATCATCTTTTGAAAGAAGTTCAAAGCACAATAAGTATCGTTTTGCTTTCTTTTTTTTTTTTTTTGATTGACATAATTTAAGTGTGCCACAGAACCTTAATGTAAGTTCAAGTGTGCTATAAGATAGAAAATGTTGAAAAACACTGTGTTAGAGCTTGTAGGAGTCTCCTAGTCCTCGCTTCTACCTACTGGTATAACTTCTCTATTCTACTCTGCCTCCTTCCCAGAAAAAATCTGATAAATTTATTCTTATAATTTTAACTTGTTCTTATTCCATTTAATGATAAGTATTTATTATAGAAAAATTAGAAAATCATTACATATATAGAAAATTCAAAATATCCCCTAACTCAACCCAATAAATAACCACCATTAGCACTTTATATTTTCTTAGAGATAAAAAATATAGAGATGCATATAATATATACCTCAAACACATGCATGTGCACCCTTATGTGCATAAACACATTCGTGTACATAAAAATACCCCTAAATGTGCAAGTACCCACTTCACATGTACCTATATATGTAGATGTAGATATAAATATTTTGATTTTGAAAAGATTATGAATACTATCTAAGTATGTCATATGTCACTTCTGTCATTTCTTGCCAGGGCCCAGGACTTGCCAGGTCTTGGCCCGGCTTAACTAGGTTCCCGACGCGGACCTCTAAGTTACCTTGCTCAGGTTCAGTTTCTCTTAGATGCCTGAGGGCTATCTAGCTGGAGAGAGAGCAAGAGTCTTAGAGAGAATAAAGCAGTCTTCTTAGAAAGACAGATCTTAGTCTTTTGCAGAGCTTGGTAATCTTCAGCAGAGAGACACCATGCTGGTATTCTGCAGGCAGGAGAGGAGACAGAGTCAGAGTAAGCAGGTCCATGATAGAATGTGCATGCTCCTTGACTGCCTTCTTCTCCAGTCTAATATAAGGCTAATCTCGTGCTTCTCAACACCACAGGTGGAGAGACTGCCAATTCACCACTGCTCTCATCTCACGAGCTCTCATGCTTGTTAGGAGAGCTAAATCTCTTTCCATGCCCTTTCTACCCAGGTGTTCCATTACTGAGCTATACAGGTATATCTTATAACTCTCATTCCTCCTAGCCATAGGCTATGTGAGCTCCAACATAAGTATCCTTTTGACTTTTTATTCTATAAGACTAAGAGCATTGTACATCTCCCATACAAGAATGAGAAAAAAACGACTCAGGCCTGTAGCCAAGTGAGTAAGGCACCAACCACATATACCAAAGCTGGCAAGTTCGAGCCAGCCAGGCCTACTAAACAACAATGACAACCACAACCCAAAATAGCCCAGTGTTGTGGTGGGTGCCTGTAGTCCCAGCTGCTCAGAAGGCTGAGGCAAAAGAATTGCTGAAGCCCAAGAGTTTGAGGTTGTTGTGAGCTATGAAGCCAGAGGGGCAACATAGTGAGACACTGTCTCAAAAAAAAAAACAAAAATGAGAACAACATCTTGGCTACTTATGAATCATTAATCCTTAATGATGTGACAATATTTCATAGTAGTTAAGAGCAGAGTTCAGCAAATGATAGCTCACAAGCTACATCCTTCCCTCCACCTGTTTTTATAAATAAAGTTTTATTAGAATACAGCCGTACTTACTCGTTATGGATTATTTGTAATTGCTTTTATACTGCAACAACAACACTGAGCAGTTGCAACAAACACCATATAGACTGCAAGGCCCAAAATATTTACTATCTGGCCCTTTAAAAAAAATTGACAAGCCCAGTTAAAAGTATGGAATCTGTAGTTAGACTCAAATTCTACCTCCAATATTGACTGTGTGCAACAAGCAAGTCACTTCAACTCTGAGGCTGTTTTCTCATGTTTATAAAATGGAAATAACACTTAATATGGCTATTGTAAGGATTAAATGAAATATAAAATGCTTAGGACTGTTAACAAAATTAAAACCTAATGAATTCTTATTTTTTTTATAAACACAACAAACTCGATTATAAACAGTGAATATTTAGCCCAGTACCATATGCTGTATGGATTGACCTAATCAGCTATATTTTTTTTCTGAATTTCCACTTTTTTTAAACAGTGCACAAAATGGAAGCTTGGAGAAATAGAAAATCAGTCTATTTATATAAAAATGGAAGTGTGTCATACCTTTCGCTTAGGAAAAGCCCTAACATAGGAGCCTAAATTCCTCATCCATTCTGTTGGCAAAACCAAAGAGAACAGCCAAAGAAGTTTGGAAGAAACCTAGATCTATACATAATTATATAATGTACAATACATATAAGCTGCAAAAATTTCCCTACTCTCATATCACAGTTCTATTTCTGCATTAGTGAAATTTTTGTGTGCATCAAGATGATACCTCCCCAGTGATATCATTACACCAAAGGTGTGGTGACCCACTAGCTTGACCTACTAACTAAAAGCAGCAAAAAAGTGACGATATTGACAGACAAAGCACCTTGCTTTGTGTTAAAACCAGAAATTATCATACCACAATTTATTTTTGTAAGCTTATTTCTCAAAAGCATGAAAATAACATTTTCTTAAAATTTAGCACACTTACTTTATCATACTTAATCTTTTCTGATCCAAGTGCTACATAAAAAGAAATAACATTTATCTGTATAAATTTCTTTGAACAAACAAATCCAAGAAACCTAGAGACTAAATTTTTTCTACCCTCTGAGAATTTTCTTCTTAGAGCAGCTGAGGAAAAATGAATGGAAGTTTTGTTCTCTTCACTTCAGTAGCAGGTTAAAGTCCACCTTTATTGTTATTACCAACAGACATAGGTTAGAAGATGGGTGAAGGGGGCATGGAAACTGGTGGGATATAATATGACACTGTGGTGGTTAGTCTCCCCACACACTGATGCTCATATTTTTTTTGTTTCTGATTTCTAGCTCAGATAAAAATATGCAATATTCATGCTATTACAAAACCAATAAGACAGTGACTTGTTTGTCACAATTTATATAACTGAATTAATGTCTCTTATGACATCTTTTTCCAGAATTATCCTCTCTCTGGAACATAGGGATATTTCTTTGGGGCACTGTATGTATGTTAATATGTGATATAATCTATAATAGGCTCACATTCCCAAACACTACACTTAGATAACAACTAAAGTCTCTTTGCCAATATAGCATACAAATATAGTTTCAAGTCTCATAGGACAGTTCCATTATTGCATCAGGGAGAAAGTTTTGTGAATTAAATGATATCCTCCAAATACTATTATACTCCTATAGGCACACCATACCTCTTTCAATGTTGACTATATATTTTTTTTCAGTCATGCTTTTCTCTAGAATTCCCTATCCCACCATTTCTACCTATGAAAATCATTCCCATCTTTTAGATCCAATTTCAGTAAAACTACTTCTATGAAGCCTTCCCTGATTTGAGAACATATTTCCAAATGACATGACTACTCCTGTTGGTATAAGATAGAAGCTATAAAAAAGCAAAACAACTAGAGTTCAGGGGACTATGAGGGGAAACTGGAATGTCAGTGGTGGGATAGAGGTGGAAAGGGTGCCATGAATTTTGCAATGAACTTTTTCCATGGAATTCACAGATTTGAGTTAAAGCTGCTACCAAAAGATCTAAACTGGGCAATCTAATAAACCCTGATTAAGACTATACTAGATCATAACAGTACAGAATCACCTCTGAACACTCACACAATTAATTAGCCTAGCACCATGGAATATGAAACAGAAGTCTACTACTGTGGGGGGGGGGAAATAATAAGAATAGTGACTGCTCTTCTTTGGTTCAAGCAGACAGGAATGACTAAATTTGAGGGTAGAAATAGAACACTGAGGAAAAAAAAACATCTGGAAATACAGCCACAATTCTAAGTAAATGATATTAGCATCCCACTAATATAAGAATTTGAAGACTGTAATACCATGAAAATAAAAACAAAAATGACAAAAGTCAAATCCACCTCATTTTCTGACAAATTGACCCAATAATACATTTGTGGCTTGACAAAATAACAGCTCACTTCCAGGTATAAATAATATTTACCTCATTCCCCACCCCCTTTCTTTTAAACGTTATATCCAGCATTCCAAAAAATAATTATGAGACACACAAAAGAGTAAAAATAGTCCATTGTCAACAGATAAAGCAGTCAACACAGATGACCCAGATGTTGAAACTATTAGAGAGGGAGTCAAAAATATTATGTTATATTAAAGACCTCATTATGCTTAAGGATTACGCTAAATGAGCTAGTGACAAAGGTAGGTAGGATACATGGACAGATGGGGAATTTCAATAAAGATATGGAAGCTAAAAGGAGTCAAGTGAAGATCCAAACAAAAAAAATTTAAGCCTATTAAATAATAAACTAACAAATAATTACTTCAATATACACACCAGCCGACTAGACAGAGCTAAGGAAAGAACCAGAAAACTTGAAGACACTTCAACAGATGATTTAGTATCCTAGGGATGCTGTAACAAAGTACCATTAACAGGGTAGTTTAAACAATATGAATGTATTATATCACAGTTCTTCATGCTGGAAGCCTGAAATCAACATGTCAGACTTGGTTCCTTATAAGGACTGCAAATGAAAACCTGTTTCATGCCTATCTAAGCTTTTGTTGGCTTTCCAGCAATATTTAGCATTCTTTGGCTATTAGATGCATTATTTAAATATCTGTCATCATTTTAACATGGAGTCCTCTGTGTATTTGTTTCTAAATTTCTACTATTTATATGTTACCCCAATTATATTGGATTAGGGCTTACCTTAATGATTATACTTGAACTTTATTCCCTCTGTAAAGACCCTCTTACTTGTAGTAAGATCACATTATGAGGGTCTTGGGAGTTAGAATTTAAATATATATATTTTTATAAGACACAATTCAACATCTAACAATAGAAATTGTCCAAATTGAAACAAAGCAGAAGTGAAATGTTTTTAAAAATAGAATGGTATAAGTTTTTTTTCCAAGATGGCTAATTAGAAGAATTTTATGTTTACCTCTTCCACTTAGAAGAACCAAAATACTGTGCAGACAATCACACTTTAATTATGTTATGCAAGAGAGAACCTGGGAATTTAACAGAAAAGCAACAGCCAACCCCAAAAACCAGGAAGTAGGAAAAAAAAGGAAGTTTTCTTGACCACAGCTGGCCAGGATTCAGGAATAACTCCCCAATACAGTGAGAGAATGACTGAGAGACTTCCCATGATCCACTTTCTCACTGGGGAATTATGTAATCTAGGCCACAGGTGAGTACCTTGCTCTACCCAATACCTGAATCTAACTTACAGAGCTACCAGGAGACTGTAAGAAGGAACTGCTCCAAGGACGGGGCTAACCCTGGGTCCCATGCCCTTTATGTTAATAAAACTTAAGTGGCTACAGAAAGATGCCATGTCCAATCCTAGCTTTAGCAGGGTGTGTGCTTTCCTGTTATTAAAACAGCCAGAAAACAAACAATGAGATGACAACAAAACCTCACATATCAATAAACTGAACATAAACAGATTAAATTCTCCAATTAAAAGATATATATTATTTTCTAATCAAGAGAAAAAGTGTAAACCAAAACTGCTGATAGTCTAGAATAAAAATGAAAATTCATTTTGTTCTAAATAGGTAGCTAAAGCAAGTCAAGTCCCTAAAATAGCATCATTCACTCAAAAGTATTTATTTTTTGTGTGTTCATTTGAAATGAAAAAGACACACACTTGACATTACTTTCTTGAAAATCTTGAATTCTAATTAAATGTGTTAAAAAAATATTTATATTTTTTATTCATTCAGTTAAACATAATACAACTATATGAAGCTTACAAGAAATTCACCTTACCTATAAAGATACATATAGACTGAAAGTAAAGAAATAGAAAAGATATTCCAAAAGAAATGGAAACCAAAAGTGAGCAGGGACACCTATACTTAGATAAAAACAGGCTTTAAGTTAAAAATAGTAAAAAGAAAGAGAAGGTCATTATATCATGATAAAAGGATCAATCCAGCATTAGGATATAACCATTCTAAATATATATGCACCCAACACCAGAGCACCCAGATTCACAAAACAAATACTACTAGACCTAAAAACAGAGAGATCAGAGTACAACAGTGGGGATTTCAACAGTACTATTCACAGCATTAAATTATCCAGGCCAAAAAAAAAAAAAAAAAAATATACAAGCAACATTGGGACTTAAAATTCTACCCAGCGAATGTTGAATATACATTCTTTTCATCCACACACGGAACACTCTCCAAGATAGATCATGTTAGGCCACAAAGCAAGTCTCCAATTAATAAGATAAATATTGAAACACATCAAGAATCTCAGACCACAGTGGAATAAAACTGGAAATTGATACCAAGAGTAACTTTGGAAACTACACAAACACATGGAAATTAAACGACATGCTCCAGAATGACCATTAGGTCAATGAAGAAATTGAGATAGAAATAAAAAGACACTTCGACACATAAGAAAATGGACATACAACATATCAAAACATGGGAATACAGCAAAGGCGGTGCAAAGAAGATTATGGAAATATATGCCTACATCAAGAAAGTATAAAGATTAAAAATTAATAATCTAACAACATACCTCAAGGATCTAGAAAAGTGGGGGGAAATATAAACCCAGAATAAGCAGAAGAAAAATAATAAAGATTATAGCAAAGATAAATGTTAAAAAAAATTACAAAGGATCAATGAAATGAAACATTGGTTCTCTGGGAAGATAAACAAAATTGATAACCTGCTAGCTAGACTAACCAAGAAAAGAGAAAATCCATGTAAAATTAAAACTGA
>CAUYRH010175529.1:0-13426 GCA_963574655.1 Perodicticus potto | reverse complement strand
AGTCTCCTGCCTCCACCTCCCAAGTAGCTGGGACTACAGGCGCCCACCACAACGCCCGGCCATTTTTTGGTTGCAGCCGTCATTGTTGTTTGGCGGGCCAGGCTGAATTCGAACCCGCCAGCTCAGGTGTACATGGCTGGCGCCTTAGCCCGTTGAGCCATAGGCGCCGAGTAGGCAGGCTCCTGCATACACTCGGGACCACATCCTCGGAGCCACACCATCCCACATATCCCACCAGTAAGTCCAGAGTTACTGACCATCTTTTTCGCAGGACACTCCCTCTGACCACCAGCACTGTCCTTATGTCCCTCCAGAGATGGCCTGTTCAGCACCTTGGGTGCTGGGGCCAGATTCAGAGCTGGCTTCTTTGGCCAGATATCTGCACAATAGAACGGTAGCCACACCACCACCTGGGAACCCACAGGACAACTCAGATTTGCACACAAGCGTTAGATGCAGCCCACTGGCCATGGGGACTGCCGCCCTCCCAGACATGATCATCCTTCTCATCTGCCCCTGTGCAGGGACCAGCACAGGGTAGGGCACAAGGGCTCTGTCATCTAACATCTCCAGGCAGCCCTCGGGGTGGCCCTACCCCACAGGATGTGCACCAGCCCAGTGGCTACCCAGCTGCAGGGCACTTAGATAACACAGGGAAACCCCGGCAGCCCCTGGTCATGAGAAAGGGCCTGCTCAGACGCAGCCACTGCTGCAGCCTCCGACCTGTGCCGAGTATGGAAGTCCCAAATGCAGATGACCCTGTAGTCACCTTTGGGGAGGCCAGACCAAGATGCCCATCATCTGGGGCCTCCCCTTAAGACAACTGAGGAAACCAGGGGTGGGGAGTTGCTGAAGCCCCAACCTGTCCTAGCCCTGCCCTGCAGTTCCATCTGCCTAGACCAAAACAAAGCTAACACACTACAACAGAAATTTCCTTCTCTTCTTTTATGTCTAAGCTCAAACAGATAAAAAAATTATGAAACACTTAAATTGGCACTAGTCAATCAACTCTGGAACTAAAACTCAACAGAAATCAAGCAGGTGGGAGGGTGAAGTGAGGCTGGTAAATTTGCAACTCACTGGTACCACACACAATTTCTGAGTGAAAGGGACACTTACTACTTTGACTTAAAATGTATAAAAGCAGGCTTGGCGCCTGTGGCTCAATGGGCTAAGGCACCAGCCACGTACACCTGAGCTGGCGGGTTCGAATCCAGCCCAGGGCCCACCAAACGACGACGGCTGCAACCAAAAAAAAAATGGCCGGATGTTGTGATGGGCACCTATAGTCCCAGCTACTTGTGAGGCAGAGGCAAGAGACTCGCTCAAGCCCAGGAATTAGAGGTTGCTGTGAGCTGTGATGCCATTGCACTCTATCCAGGGTGACAGCTTGAGGCTGCTCTGTCTCAATAAAAAAAGCAAATTACGTAACCAGAACATGTGTACCTCCTGTGATATTCTTTTTTTGTTTTTACCAGAGTTTCATTTTATTGCCCTCAGTAGAGTACCATGGTGTCACAGCTCACAGCAACCTCCAACTCCTGGCTTAGGCGATTCTATTGCCTCAGCCTACCGAGTAGCTGGGACTACAGGCGCCCACCACAATGCTCGGCTATTTTTTGTTGCAGTTTGGCGGGGGCCAGGTTCAAACCCACCACCCTCAGTATATGGGGCCAGCGCCCTACCCACTGAGCCACGGGCGCCACCCCCTCCGGTGATATTCTATAATAAAAAAAAAATTAGAAGAAGTTAATAAAGGGTGGCACCTGTGGCTCAAAGGAGTAGGGCACTGGCCCCATATACCAGAGGTGGTAGGTTCAAACCCAGCCCGGGCCAAAAAAATAAATAAGTAAATAAACAATAAAAAATAGGCTCGGCTCCTGTGGCTCAAGCGGCCAAGGCACCAGCCACATACACCTGAGCTGGCGGGTTCGAATCCAGCCTGGGCTCGCCAAACAATGATGGTTGCAACCAAAAAAAAAAAAATAGCTAGGCATTGTGGCGGGCGCCTGTAGTCCCAGCTAGTTACTTGGGAGGCGGAGGCAGGAGAATCGCTTGAGCCCAGGAGCTGGAGGTTGCTGTGAGCTGTGATGCCACAGCACTCTACCCAGGGCGACAGCTTGAGGCTCTGTCTCAAAAAAAAATTAAGAGGGCGGCGCCTGTGGCTCAAAGGAGTAGGGCGCCGGCACCATGTGCCAGAGGTGGCAGGTTCAAACCCAGCCCTAGCCAAAAACCGCAAAAAAAAAAAAAATTAAGAAGTTAATAAAACAGAAAAATATGACTCATAACCAGGAAAAAGACTGGTGGTTGCCAGGTGCAGTTGCTCACACCTACAGTCCCAGCAGCAGGCTGAGGTGGGAGAATCATTTGAGCCCAGGAGTTCACCAGATTCTGTCTCTAAAAAAAGTTTGTAACTAAATTAGAAAAAAAAAGTTTTAACAAGACACTTGAAAGACTTATCAATAAAAAAGCAAGGAAAAAGACTTCTACTTATAGCCATGATATAACAACAGGAGCTTGCCCCCCACTGTGAGCAAATGACAAGGCTGTTTTCAGACACTGTACAACAGGCAGCACTGGGCTGAGACCCTGAAGGAAGGCAATAAACCAGAGACACCCGTGATCCTGTTGGCCCACGCCACTGGAGAGGAGATCAAACAGTACATGGTGTGCTGCCGGACAGCAGAGAAACCAAGTTCAGGGAGGATGAGGCGCTGAGATTTGGGGAAGAGTCTAGGAAGAGGAAGCTGTAGAGAAAATGTTCTCTAGAGCTTCTGACTAAAACTTAAGCTGAACACAGGGTAAGAATCCCTGAGGCCAGGCAGAGAATACAGCAGAGCTGTCACATGAACAATTCCAGAGCTCACATACAGGATGTGAGCTGTACTCACATACTCAACGCGCACTTTGAATTCTAACAGCCAGGATGGAGGGAACTCACTATACAGCAAGCGCGTCCTCAGATACCTCAGAGGTCAGGCCTACCAGCACACTTAATCCACCCCAGAGTAAAGGTTGCCCCACAACTGGCCGCCTGTCTCTACAAGTTAACGTTTTACTGGAATACAGCCACATCGCTCATCCACATATTTCTCATCAATGTTTTCAGAGTTTCAACAGCAGAGTTGAGTGGTCACCAAAGAAAAAATATGGCCTGCAATTCGCAAGTATTTACTCTCTGGCTCTATATGATAAAGTTTTGTTTTTGTTTTGTTTTGAGACAGAGTCTCACTTTGTCACCCTTAGTAGAGTGCTGTGGCATAATAGCTCACAGCAACCTCAAATGTCTGGGCTTTAGCGATTCTCTTGCCTCAGCCTCCCAAGAAGCTGGAACTACAGGCTCCTGCCACGATGCCCAGCTATTTTTTAGAGATGAGGTCTCAAACCTGTGAGCTGAAACAATCTACCCACATTGGCCTCCAAAGTGCTGGGATTACAGGCGTGAAAGTTTTTATAAAGGTTAAAAATGGCACCTGTAGCTCAAGTAGCTAAGGCACCAACCACATACACCAGAGCTGGCGGGTTTGAACCTAGCCCAGGCCTGCCAAACAATAATGACAACTATAACCAGGCATTGTGGCGGACACCTATAGTCCCAGCTACTTGGGAGGCTGAGGCAAGAGAATTGCTTTAAGCCTAGGAGTTGGAGGTTGCTGTGAGCTGTGATGCCACAGCACTCTACCCAGGGTGATAGCTTGAGGCTCTGTCTCAAAAAATAAAAATTAAAAAAAATGGCACCAGGAGAAGTGGCTAACGCCCATAATCTCAGCACTCTAGGAGGGTGAGGTGGGTAGATTGCCTGAGGTCAGGAGTTTATGACCAGCTCAAGCAAGAGCAAAACACCATCTCTACTAAAAATAGAAACAAAAATAAAATAAAATAAACAAAAATAGAAAAAATAGCCGGGGGTTGTGGTGGGCGCCTGTAGTTCCAGCTACTTGGGAGGCTGAGACAAGAGGCTCTCTCTCTCTCTCTTTCTTTTTTTTTTTTGTAGAGACAGAGACTCATTTTATCACCCTCAGTAGAGTAGCGTGGAGTCACAGCTCACATCAACCTCCAGCTCCTGGGCTTAGGCCATTCTCTTTGCCTCAGCCTCCCAAGTAGCTGGGACCACAGGCGCCCACCACAACCCCCGGCTATTTTTTTGATGCAGTTTGGCCATGGCCGGGTTTGAACCCACCACCCTCGGTATATGGGGCCAGCGCCCTACTTGCTGAGCCACAAGCGCCGCCCCAAGAGGATCTCTTGAGGCCAAGAGTTTGAGGTTGCAGGGCAGCCTCAGTGAGCAGGGCACTGGCCCCATATACAGAGGGTGGCGGGTTCAAACCCGACCCCAGCCAAACTGCAATAAAAAATAGCTGGGCATTGTGGCGGGTGCCTATAGTCCCAGCTACTCGGGAGGCTGAGGCAAGAAAATCTCCTAAGCTGAAGAGCTGGAGGTTGCCGCTAGCTGTGACACCATGGCACTCTACTGAGGGCGACAAAGTGAAACTCTGTCTCTAAAAAAAAAAAAAAACAAAGAGTTTGAGGTTGTTGTGAGCTGTGATAACACCAGGGGACTCTACCCAGGGTAAAAGAATGAGACTGTCTCAAAAAAAAAAACAACAACAACAACAATGGCCCAAGGAAGTGGCTCACACTTGTAATCCCAGCACTTTGGGTGGCTGAGGTAGGCGGATTGCCTAAGCCTCACGAATTCCAGACCTGCCTGAACTACAGCAAAAACTCATTTATAAAAATAGCCAGGTGTTTCAACTGTAGTCTCAACTACTCGGGACGCTGAGGCCTGAGTCTCAACTACTCGGGACACTAAAGCAAGAGAATTGCTTGAGCACAAAAGTCTTGAGGTTGCTGTGAGCTATGATACCAGGGCAATCTACTGGGATGACAAAGTGAGACTCTGTCTCAAAAAAAAAAAAAAAAAAAAAAAAAAATCAATGATCCAATCTACTTACACCTTAAAATATAGAAAAAGCAAAGCAAAGTAAACCCCAGTGAAGTAGAAGGAAGGATATACTCCATAAGAAAGAGTAGAAAAATCGCAATAGAGAAATACATTCTTCTCAGTAAAGTATCACAAGAATTAAAAACCAATTATCCAGGCGGCACCTGTGGCTAAGTGAGTAGGGCGCCGGCCCCATAACTGAGGGTGGCGAGTTCAAACCCAGCCCTAGCCAAACTGCAACAAAAAAATAGCCAGGCGTTGTGGTGGGTGCCTTGTCGTCTCGGCTATTTGGGAGCCTGAGGCAAGAGAATCGCCTAAACCCAGGAGTTGGAGGTTGCTGTGAGCTGTGTGACGCCACGGCACTCTACCAAGGGTGATAAAGTGAGACTCTGTCTCTACAAAAGAAAAGGACAGCGCCTATGGCTCAAAGGAGTAGGGCGCTGGCCCCATATACCAGAGGTGGCGGGTTCAAACCCCACCCCGGCCAATAACTGGAAAAAAAAAATCATCCAATGTACACAATACTAATATGAACCTAGTAGATGATCTAATACATACCCATCCAGGAGGAAAACTTAGGAGAAAAACTTAATTCAACTCAAGATGGGGGTACCCATCTGGGGGCGGGACATAACTGCAAGGAAGACTGTACCTAACAAATACAAACACTAATTCTTTGTATCCTTAAATTAACCTGAAACATTTTTTTAATGAAATACAAAAGCAAAAGTAGAGAAAAATCATGAAACTTCTTAAAAGACACACATCGCCAAAAATGTTTCAAGAAAAAAAACAGAAAGCCAGAATATTTTCATAACTTCAAAGAAATTGAATGCACCATCAAAATGTACAATCACAATAGCATTTTATTGTATGTAAATTATTCCTTAATATCGTTAAAGAGTTAAAAACACAAGCAAGTCTAAACTAATATATAGTGTCTAGGAATGGACATTTGGAAGATAAAACTATAAAGAAACAGTAAGAAATAAACACTGTAGAAGTCTGAGGACAGAGAGAGGTTAGGATTTCAACAGGACACATGGAAGGGCTTTCTGACAAGATTGGTCATTAACTAGGTGCCAGTTACCAACAGGGTTGCCTTACAATAACATATTAAGCTATATGCTTATCTTGGGTGTTTTTCTCTATGTATTACTTTACAATATAAAAGTGTTTTGGGGGGGGGGTTCAGGTTTTTTTCTTTTAAGATAAAAGATAAAAGTGTAAACACCAGATTTAAGACCTGACACTTTCTTCCTTTTTTGTTTTACTTATTTATTTATTTAAAGAGACAAGAGTCTCACTTTGTTGCCCTCTGTAGAGTGCTATGCTGTCACAGCTCACAGCAACCTTCAGCTCTTGGGCTTAGGCGATTCTCTTGCCTCAGCCCCCCAGTAGCTGGGACTACAGGTGCCTGCCACAACAGGTATTTGGCTATGTTTTTTTGTTGTTGCAGTTTGGCCAGGCTGGATTCAAACCCGCCACCCTCAGTATATGGGGCCGGCGCCCTACTCATTGAGCCATAGGCACCACCCCTTTTGTCCTTTTTTTTTTTTTTCCAGGCAAGAGCACAACTTTATTTTCTCTTTTTTTTTTTTTTGAGACAGAGCCTCAAGCTGTCACCCTGGATAGAGTGCCGTTGCATCACAGCTCACAGCAACCTCTAATTCCAGGGCTCAAGCGAGTCTCTTGCCTCTGCCTCCCAAGTAGCTGGGACTACAGGCACCCGCCACAACGCCCGGCCATTTTTTTTTTTTTGGTTGCAGCCGTCGTTGTTGTTTGGCGGGCCCGGGCTGGATTCAAACCCGCCAGCTCAGGTGGACGTGGCTGGCGCCTTAGCCCGCTGAGCCACAGGCGTCGAGCCACAACTTTATTTTCACCTCTGAAAATAAACCACAATTGACCCTTTCTTGTTTTTTTTTTTTTTTTGAGAAAGAGCCTCAAGCTGTCGCCCTGGGTAGAGTGCCATTGCATCACAGCTCACAGCAACCTCCAACTCTTGGGCTCCAGCGATCGTCCTGCCTCCACCACCCAAATAGCTGGGACTACAGGCGCCCGCCACAGTGCCCGGCTATTTTTTGGTTGCAGCCGTCATTGTTGTTTGGCGGGTCCAGGCTGGATTTGAACCCGCCAGCTCAGGTGTATGTGGCTGGCGCCTTAGGCGCTTGAGCCACAGGCACCGAGCCCCTTTCTTCCTTTTTTGATCAAGAAAAACTCTCTAAGCTCCCCCTAGAGGCAAGCTGGGACCCAACCGTTTCCCCTTGGTGTAAAGGGCACTTCCGTGAAGCATGGCCACGGCGCCTTCCCAGGGCAGGTGTCCCTGGGAGGACACTTAAATAAAACATCTTCAAGAAGTTCAAGTTAAATGACATGTGTATTCAATAAAGGTGATCACAAAATTAAACAATGAATATATACTTATACATGAGATAACTGACAAAGGGAGGTAAAATCCCAAGCTACATAAAGAGTGGCTTATGTGGCCTCTATACATACACAGACAACCCTCCTGCCACCAGGGGCTATGAGGACAAGCCCTGTCCCACTGCAGCAGCTCTGGAGCGTAGGCTGGCCCTGTGACAGCGGAAAACCACACCAGTAACAATGGTGCCCTCAAAGGCTGTCAGAGGACTGCTGACCTAATAGGTGTGTGGCACACAGCAAGCATCCACTCCCAGTCAGCGTTGCTGTTTCTACACCCTGAATCAATACTAACAGTGTTTGCTCTTTGGGGAAAGGGGGAGAAGCCTCTTACCCTCCTTTGTGCTTCTTTTTCTTTGGAGTATCTTCTTCTGAGGTCCTCCTGCCTCGGCCTCGGGACCCCCTCTTTTCTTTCTGACCTCGACCTTCTAAAAAAAAATAATAAAAACCCAAATTATTTTCAATAATAATAATTATTATTCTGTAAGAATTCACTAACTCAAGAGAAGACCTGCCCAAATATGATGTTTACCATAATATTCCTAATATAGTAATTGACAAAATTCTTCAAAATCCCACACTTAACAAAAATAAAATAAAAGAAAAATTAACAGACTTGCTTTTTAGCCCTCGCCCCCCGGAGCTCTCGAAGTCACTGCCCTCCATCTTGTCCTTCAGATCCGCCTCGAAGCGTGCCAAGTCTGCGTCGAGCCTTCGTATGTGCTTATCCACCTACAACGGAGACTCAAAGTCTTATTTCCTTTTTTTTGTTGTTGAACAGAGACTGACTCTGTCACCTAGGTAGAGTGCCATGGGGTCACTGTTGACAGCAACCTCAGGGTCTTACTCTTCTTCAAGCTGGTCTCAAACTCCTGAGCTCAACCAACCCACCCGCCTCAGCCTCCCAGAGCACTAGGATTACAGGCATGAGCCAGCATGCCTAACCCAAAGTCTTATTTTTAAACAAAAGCACAACACCTCAGAGCTCACAAATGCACGAAGAAATCCACCAGGATTTCCACCTCCTTGCCTGTAATTGAACCTATAATTAACAGAAGTTCTGCTGAGATGAGACCCACTATTTTATAGTTTATGCAAGATTTTTTCCTACATAGTTTGTCACATCAACAGAATAAATCCTATTTAAGGAAAAAACATAAGTAAAGACAATAATGAGAAACAGAGTTGTGAAATGCAATAGACAAAGGGGTAGAGACATTTGATATGGAATCCTAATTTAAAAATCTAAACAGGCGGGGGGCGCCTGTGGCTCATGGAGTAGGGCGCAGGTCCCATATACTGAAGGTGGAGGGTTCAAAACTAGCCTCGGTCAAACTGCAAAACAGAAAAATAACCAGGCGTTATGGCGGGCACCTGCAGTCCCAGCTACTCGGGAGGCTGAGGCAAAGAATCACCTATGCCCAGGAGTTGGAGGTTGCTGTGAGCTGTGTGACGCCACAGCACTCTACCGAGGGCAATAAAGTAAGACTCTGTCTCTCCAAAAAAAAATAAAATCTAAACAGACACAGAATGTATAACTGCAGTCCCAACCCACGAGTTCTGAGGCTAGCCTGGGCAACACAGCCAGTCTTCATTTCTCAAAAAGCAAAAATCTCCGATGGCTCACACCTGCAATCCTACACTCTGGGAGGCCAAGACGGATGGACTGCCTGGGCTCAGGAGTTCAACACTAGCCTGAGCAAGAGCGAGACCCCGTCTCTTAAAAAAAAAAAAACCTAATTGGCTTAGCGCCTGTGGCTCAACGGGCTAAGGCGCCAGGCACATACACCTGAGCTGGCGGGTTCGAATCCAGCCCGGGCCCGCCAAACAACAATGACAGCTGCAACCAAAAAATGGCCAGGGGTTGTGGCGGGCGCCTGTAGTCCCAACTACTTGGGAGGCGGAGGCAGGAGACTCGCTTGAGTCCAGGAATTGGAGGTTGCTGTGAGCTGTGATGCTACAGCACTCTCTCCAGGGTGACAGCTTGAGGCTCTGTCTCAAAACAAGAAAAAAAACCCAAGGCTCGGCGCCTGTGGCTCAACGGACTAAGACACCAGCCAAGTACACCTGAGCTGGTGGGTTCGAATCCAGCCCAGGCCCGCCAAACAACGATGGCTGCAACCAAAAAATGGCCCGGTGTTGTGGCAGGCGCCTGTAGTCCCAGCTACTTGGGAGGCGGAGACAAGAGACTTGCTTGAGCCCAGGAATTGGAGGTTGCTGTGAGCTGTGATGCCATGGCACTCTATCCAGGGTGACAGCTTGAGGCTCTGTCTCAAAATAAAAAAAAAAACAAAATCCAGGGGTGGCGCCTGTGGCTCAGTGAGTAGGGCACCGGCCCCATATACTGAGGGTGGCGAGTTCAAACCTGGCCCCGGCTGAACTGCAAAACCAAAAAAAAAAAATAGCTGGGCTCAGCGCCTGTGGCTCAACGGGCTAAGGCGCCAGCCACGTACACCTGAGCTGGCAGGTTCGAATCCAGCCTGAGCCTGCCAAACAACAATGACGGCTGCAACCAAAAAAAAAAAAAAAAAAAAAAATAGCTGGGCGTTGTGGCGGGTGCCTGTAGCCCCCACTACTTGGGAGGCTGAGGCAAGAGAATCGCTTAGGCCCAGGAGTTGGAGGTTGTTGTAAGCTGTGTGATGCCATGGCACTCTACCGAGGGCTATAAAGTAAGACTCTATCTTTACAAAAAAAAAAAAAGAACCCAGGCATTGTGGCAGGTGCCTATAGTCCCAGCTACTCAGGAGGCTAAGGCAAGAGGATCAATTGAGCCCAAGAGTTTGAGGTTGCTGTGAGCTATGACGCCCTGGCACTCTCCCCAGGCAAAATGAGACTGTCTCAAAAAAGAAAAAAAAATCTAATCTAATATGGTCTATAAACATATTGGTTCTTAAATGGAAAAAGAAAACAGAAAATTATTCTTTCTTTTAGGAATAGAATCAGGTGGAAGAAAGAAGAAATAGGTAACAACATGCTCAAGGAAACAATGTTACTTCAAATGGAAATGCTCCCAGTTACAAAGACTTCCCAAAGAACACAGCCCAGCCCTCTATCAGCTGCCTCAAGATGTGGCCACACCATAAATGACACAGTCCACACCAGAGGAGCACCCAGTGCCTTTCTGTGTCTGGGAATAAACCCAGGTTTAATGTTCATTATGCATCAAAGGAAAGTCTGTCTTAATGACAGCTGAACAATCCCAAATTTTCAGAAAACAGTCTGCTCACTCGGAAGATTTAACAGCTGAAACACTGATCCCACATATAAGGATTAAGTTCTTCTCAAGTACTCAGGATCTCAGAGATGTCACAGGGCAATGGCTTTGCACCACGAGCCCCAAGTGAAATGTACATGGGAGGAAACTGGACAAAAAACATTCTTGGAGTTTAACTAAAACTGACAAAAAAAAATATTGGAAAAATATGTAAAAATAAATGAAAAAAAAGACAAATGGTTCTCCCAAACAAGAAGAGGTTCTTGTTTAGCTCAAGGTTCTCCCTGAGCTAAAAGGGCAACGCCTGTAGCTCAGTGAGTAGGGTGCCGGCCCCATATACAGAGGGTGGCAGGTTTGAACCCAGCCCTGGCCAAACTGCAACAAAAAAACAGCCGGGGACAGCACCTGTGGCTCATCGAGTAGGGCGCTGGCCCCATATACTGAAGGTGGAGGATTCAAACCCAGCCTCGGCTGAACTGCAAATACAGAAAAATAGCCGGGCGTTGTGGTAGGTGCCGCCTGTAGTCTCAGCTACTCTGGAGGCTGAGGCAAGAGAATCGCCTAAGCCCAGAAGTTGGAGGTTGCTGTGAGCTGTGTGATGCCACAGCACTCCACCGAGGGCGATAAAATGAGACTCTGTCTCTACAAATAAAAAAAAAAAATACCCGGGAATTGTGGCAGGCGCCTGAAGTTCCAGCTACTCGGGAGGCTGAGGCAAGAGAATCGCCTAAGCCTAAGAGCTGGAAGTTGCTATGAGCTGTGACGCCACAGCATTCTACCAAGGGTGACAAAGTGAGACTCCGTCTCTTGAAAAAAAACAAGGCCCTCAAAAAAAAAACAAAAAAAGAACACAGCAGAACACAGGAGTGGTCTCAGGCGAAGGGAACCACCACATCAAAGCCAGACATCCCCCTCGGATGTGCCTGCCTCGTTTTTTTTTTTTTTTTTTTTTTTTTTGTGACAGATTCTTTCTCTGTCACCCCTCGCTAGAGTGCCATGGCATCAGCCTAGCTTACAGCAACCTCACACTCCTGGGGTCAGGCAATCCTCCTTCCTCAGCCTCCACAGTAGTTAGAACTACAGGCGTCCACCACAACACCCAGCTAATTTTTCTACTTTGAGTAGAGACAGGGTCTCACTCTTGCTCAAGATGGTCGTTAACTCCTGGCTTCAAGCAGTCACCCATCTCCCAAAGTGCTGGGATTACAGGTGTGAGCACCTCGCCCAGCCAATGCACCTGTGTTCAAGCAGCTTTTCTGTTCTGCTACATAAAAGGCAGGAATGAATCCCCAAGGGAAGGGGCCTGGGCCGCTCTCCCAGCCGCTTTCTCACCATCTCATAGGTCTGCATGGCCAGCTGCACCTTGTCGTCGCTGTACTCCTTGCACTTGCTGTAGGCGCTCTGGATCTTCTGCAGGTGCTCCACCCGCTGGTCTGCAGAAAGAGTCTTCACCGTGGAGATGTACTCTGCAGCCAGGAGGTCAATCTCCGCTTTCTTATCTGATGGAGAAATGGGTGAAAAGCCAGCCCTGCACAGGACACTGCTACGTGCTCACCACCTAGCCACACACAAAGGTGGACACCACCAAGTTGTGGCAAAGATGTGGACAGACACAAACTCAGGCTCTGCAAGCTGCACACACATGGGCACGACCACCCACACAGTATGAGATCACAGGCTCTGCAGGCTGGGCACACGTGGGCACCACCAGCCACACAGCATGGTACCACGGCCTTCCCAGCCGGACAACTTGCCCCAGACAGTCCCAGTTTATGACTGCTGTCCAGCATGTGGTTACAGCCCTCTGATTCTCTCCCATCCCCATCTGAACGGTTAATATGTGGCCACCTTAGTTCTGACCTGGATACTACTCTTGGATACCCTAAATAAATCAGAGTACCTAGGCACCAAGATACACATGGGGAAACATGCGTAATAGCAGAAAACATCTAATGTCTAAGCCATAGTAAAATCAGTAAATAAGCTGCTGTCCAGAATTCAAGAGAATGCTGCCCAGCAGCAAAAGAATTAACAACAGCTGCACACAGCAGTGTGGACAAATCCCACGAGAGCAAGACATAAAGGAAAACAAACCGTATCATTCCATTGATGACAAGGGCAGAAACAGACACAAGTCTCAACTCTTTAGAGAGTTGTGAGTTTAGAGAGGTTGAGAGGTTTAGAGAGATGAGAAAAATATTGTTGAAAGTTGGTTCGGTGCCTGTGGCTCAACGGGCTAAGGCGCCAGCCACGTACACCTGAGCTCGCGGGTTCGAATCCAGCCCAGACCCACCAAATAACAATGGTGGCTGCAACCAAAAAAATAGCCGAGCGTTGTGGCGGGTGCCTGTAGTCCCAGCTACTTGGGAGGCAGAGGCAGGAGACTCACTTGAGCCCAGGAATTTGAGGTTGCTGGGAGCTGTGATGCCATGGCACTCCACCCAGGGTGACAGTTTGAGGCTCTGTCTCCAAAAAAAAAAAAAAAAACAAAGTGGTGGAGCAGGCTTGGTGCCTGTGGCTCAGCAGGCTAAGGCTCCAGCCACGGACACCTGAGCTGGCGGGCTCAAATCCAGCCGGGCCTGCCAAACAACAATGACGGCTGCAATCAAAAAAATAGCCAGTCGGGCACTGTGGCGGGCGCCTGTAGTCCCAGCTTCTTGGGAGGCAGAGGCAGGAGAATCACTTGAGCCCAGGAGTTGGAGGTTGCTGTGAGCGGTGATGCCACAGCACTCTAGCCAGGGCGACAGCTTGAGGCTCTGTCTCAAAAGAAAAAAAAAGAAAAAGAATTAGTCTCCAATCTCACAACACTGAAAAGAAAGAGTAGGGACAACTATCCTCATTAT
>CAUYRH010175526.1:0-29357 GCA_963574655.1 Perodicticus potto | reverse complement strand
AGTATCAATGTCTTTATATAGTGATTAAGAAAATGCTATGAAGGCTATCTCTCACAGTACGATCAAAATGTTTCTGATTGTATATGAAGCACATTCTGCCCTATGATTGCACCAATGTACACAATTATGATTTAATAAATTAAAAAAAAATAAAAAAATAAGAAAAATTAGACTTCATCTAAATCAAAACCTTTGTATTGCAAACAATACCACCAAGGAAATAAGAAGACAACCCTCAGAATGAGAGAAAATATTTCTAAGTTATATATCTGATAATAATATTTATAAATTATACATCTGGATATAATGACTTATATCTAGAATATATAAATAATACTCAACACTGGGCAGTGCCTGTGGCTAAGTGTATAGGGCACAGGCCACATATACCAAAGGTGGCAGTTTCAAACTCGGCCCTGGCCAAACTGCAACAAAAAATAGCCCGGTGTTGTGGCAGGTGCCTATAGTCCCAGCAACTCAGGAGGCTGAGACAAGAGAATTGTCTAAGCCCAAGAACTGAAGGTTGCTGTGAGCTGTGACGCCACAGCACTCTACTGAGATGACAAAGTGAGACTCTGTCTCTAAAAAAAAAAAAAAAAATACTCAACATTAAAAAAACCAAATAACTCAATTAAAAACTAAGCAATGGATTTGAAAAGCCATTTCTCTACAGAACATACACAAATGACCAATAAACATATGAAAAAATGTTCAACATCATTAGAAATGCAAATCAAAATCGCAATGACACACTACTTCAAACCCACTACGATGGCTATATTTTTAAAAAAATAACAAATGTCACTCAGGATGTGGAGAAATAGGAATCCTTATATATTGCTGGTAAGAAATATGTATAATGCAGCCACTTTGGAAAACATTTTAACAGCTTTTCAAAAGTTTAATCACACAGAAGCAGGAGGATTGCTTGAGGCCAGAAGTTCAAGACCAACCTAAGCATAAGCTAGATCCCCATTCCTACAAAAAATAGAAAAATTAGTATGGTGTGGTGGTACACACATATAGTCCCTGCTACTTGGGAGGTTGAGGCAAGGGGACTGCTTGAGTCCAGGAGTTTGAGGTTATAGTGAGCTATGATGACACCACTGCACTCTAGCCCAGGGTATAGGGCAAGACATTGTCTCAAAAAAAAAAAAAAAACAGAAAATGTAATCACAGAATTACCCTACAACCTAGCAATTCCATTCCTAGGTATATACTTGAGAGAAATGAAAGTGTATCCACACTAAAACCTGGACATGACTATTCACTGCAGCATTATTCAAAATAGTCAAAACGTGGAAACAAATGTCCATCAAATGCAAAATAAATATTTAGCAATTTTTCAAAAATGAAATACTGGGCAGCTCCTGTGGCTCAGTGGGTAGGGTACCAGCCCCATATACCGAGGGTGATGGGTTCGAACCCAGCCCTGGCTGAACTGCAACAAAAAATAGCTAGGCATTGTGGCGGGCGCCTGTAGTCCCAGCTACTGAGGTGAGAGAATCGCCTAAGCCCAGGAGTTGGAGGTTGCTCTGAGCTGTGTGATGCCACGGCACTCTACCATGGGCAATAAAGTGAGACTCTGTCTCTACAAAAAAAATGAAATATTGTTCCATTCTACAGAATGAATGAAACTTGAGACTATTACGCTAAGTAAAAGAAGTCAGTCACAAAATATCACATACTATACAATTTCATTTTTAAGAAATGCCCAGAATAGGCAAATCCAGAGACAGAAAGCAGGTTAGTGATGGCCAAAGGTGGAACCTTTGTATGGGGTATAATTTTTAGGGTCATGAAAATGTTTTAAAATTAGACAGTGGTGTTGGTTGGACAACTCTGTAATCATATTAAAAACCAATAAATAATACCAGCAAAAGGGTAAATTTCAGGATTTGTGAATTCTATCTCTATCAATCTCAATAAAAATATTATACATTACAATATGTTGAAACCTTCTAGAATAAAGAATAGACCTTCTCAAGGACACTTTTCTCCATGACCTAATAAAAATCAGTAATTTCAACAACAGCAAAAATAAGCTATTTAAAATAGGAGAGAATAAATCAACTGTAACTGATAAAAGCAAAAATGGACTTCACTAAGGACCAAAACTAAAAGCAAAGTGGAAGATGCAATGGATTTGGGTCAAATGGTCCTACACATGACATTTTTCCATGCATAGGTAGATGTTCTTTAGAAACCTTTCGGGGCTCTTATAAGTAGTAATCATGAAACTATAGAAAGTACCCACCTAGCACATAATAAGGATACTGTCTACCAAATGTTTGATCACTTCCCTTCACGCAGTCTCTTTCTACCAATTCATCTAACCCACAATGTCCCTTGTTACAGTGGGTATGTCCTCCACTTGTCAGACAGGACAATGTCTTTTACCACTGCAACTTCTACTTTATTTTATTTAGCCCTAAGCCCCCATTCCAACACCAAAATAAAGTCTCAACCAGTACTATCATACCCGACTTCTCTAAATCTACCAAAACAGAACTTTTCTACCTTCTCCCTGTGGCACAGAATCTACCTAAGACATAAATTTGACTTCTACTCCCAACACTTATCTCTGCTAAATATATCCCACATAGTTCTTCTGTTTTATATAATTACAGTATGTAAATAGTTCAGATTTTTTCTCCGAAACTATATTTTAAAACTAATCAAACAAATCTTACTGACAACTGACTTTTAAAATAAAGTATCGGCTCAGTGCCCATAGCTCAGTGAGTAAGGCACCAGCCACATACACGGAGGCTGGCGGATTCGAGCCTGTCCCAGGCCTGCTAAACAACAAAGACAGCTGCAACCAAAAAAATAGCCAGGCATTGTGGCGGGAGCCTGTAGTCCCAGCTACTTGGGAGGCTTAGGCAAGAGAATCATGTAAGCCCAAGAGTTTGGGGTTGCTATGAGCTATGACGCCACGGCACTCTACCGAGGGTGACATAGTAAGACTCTGTCTCAAAAAAATAAATAAATAAATAAATAAAGGATCATCCTCTCTAAACTTGAGTACTGCAGATGTGTAACTATCACTTGTCTGGTTTTTTTGATATGTTATTAGCTTTAAAATTTTGACCTATAATAAACTAAAACATTTTTTACTTTAATAAACCACATATTCCATAGAACAACTAAAGATAAGGCTTTGCTACTAAAAGGCCCCTTTTCCTCTAGTCACAAAGGAGGAAAGAAAGGTTCATTGTTGTACAAAGCTATTAGCTACTGTGGGAACTTAGGAACAAAATATAAAGGAAATGAACTTCACCCATTATTACCAACACTTAAAGCTAGTGCAGAGGAATAAATGGTAAAAACTCTTAGAAACAACTATAAAATATACTTACAGCCTCAAACTCCAAATGGCTATCCTTTAGGAAATCTTGAATTTTGTCCTTTGGTAAAATACTGAATCGAAATCTAAGGAGATCCATTTCTTGTTGAATGAACCAGCGTCTGAGATCTTCGCTGAAATGGAGATAGGGAAATTATGAGTACAAATTAAAGATACAGGATTAGTATGTCCAAGAAGTTTATTTGTTTTGTTTTGTTTTTTGAGACGGAATCTCACTTTGTCACCCTCAGTAGAGTGCCCATGGCATCAGAGCTCACAGCAACCTCAAACTCTTGGGCTCAAGCAATTCTCTTGCCTCAGCCTCCCAAGTAGCTGGGTCTATAGGCATCCACAACAGCATCTGGCTATTTTTAGAGATGGGGGTCTCACTCTGGCTCAGGAGGGTCTTGAACCTGTGAGCTCAGGCAATCCACCCACCTCGGCCTCCCAGAATGCTAGAATTACAGGTGTGAGCAAAGGTGCCCAGCCCTCCAAGAAGTTTTAATAAAGCAATATTCAACATAAGCAAGATGCCAGTAGAACGCAGTTAAAAGCATACAAGTCCTCTATTATGATTAGGAGAATACAAATACCATATACCACAATCGTAAAGGATGTGGTGAATTTGAGGTAGAGAGGTATTATAAAATCAAAAGTATTAAATATAGAATGCTTCAAGCCTAACTGCATTACTATTGAATAACTTAAAAGAAATTAGTTCATTGCATTTAATGTAACTGCAAAATAGTCATCTATCTTAGAAAAGGACACCCCTTTGGCCTGAGGTAGTTTCATCAAAGCCAAATTGTATAAAAGTAACTTTATGTTTGAATAGATTATGATCAGATAACTTCTGCAAAGGAAACTTTGCCTACAGCTTTATAGTTTAAAATTTAGCGAAAAATGTAGTATGTACATATATACCACAACATTTAAAATCCATAAAACTACCTTAATTTATAAGACAGCTATATAATGAACATTATTGATATTTAATAAAATAATTAACTGACTGCATGTAAAATATAATTTCAGTTTTTTGAAGTGACTTTCAAATTGTCAACAATTCATTTACTATGATAGACTACATATGCTATTTTACAAAACAAAAACCCTAGGACCAAAGCTGGTGAGTAATTTCTTAACTCTTATCTTGGGATAGTAAGTAATTCAAGATTCTCAATATGATAAGCCTAGTATTAAAAAGAAACAGCCACAACTATATTATTTGGCCAAAATTAATATGGGAGGAAAAAACAAGGTTTAAACCAAAGTAAGCAACTACCTCCTTCTCCCTCTGGGTGGCACTATTGACTTACCAGAATCCAAGACCAAACAAAAATATCTTATCTCTAATAGTCCAGTACATTTCAAACTCTAAAATTCTGTACCAAACTCAATATGGGTTTAATTCATTGTTTCCTAAAAATATTACTTTCTTCCAGGAACATATCAAAAGTCCTTCATCCTAATAAAATTCCTTCCAATTTTAAAAAGTGTTTCATTAGGCAAAATTTTGCAATAGAAATATTTTTTCAACAAACAACTTTCAAACAGTTCACTGCAACAGTATTCAATCCATGATCAAGTGGTTCCTGATAATAGTCTGAGCTTTCCTACGTTTTAGTATAACATGCCAACTTTGCACATACTAATGATTTGACTGGGCATATAAATGGATACTCACGATTGGCAATAAGCAAGGCGCACAATAAAATGAGAAATATGATCTTTTCTTCGTGGTTCATATTCATCTTCTAAGTTTTCCTTAAAAATAATGACACATGAATAAAATAAATGCAGTAGAATGATAATAGGGATAAAGAAATACTGAGTCCACTTAAGCCAATGGTAAAGTTAAATTTTTTTTTTTTCTCAGTTATCGGTAAAGTTAAATTTTTAAAAACATCCTTCTTAATACACTTTCCAGGACAATTATCATTCTACTTAAGATGTCAAACAAGTAAAACTAAGCAGCAAGCTGGTCTCAACAAACCCTCCTGGGTTTGGACTCCACTATGTTCTTCCTATCAAACCCTCTTTCTGCGCTTTCTTATCCAGCCTATATCCAGGATACTCACCACTTCAATCACTTCTCACATTAACCCTCAGCTCCTCTAACTTGAACTATTTGGCAAAACCTTTATCTATCTAGGTTTTTTTTTTAGACAAAGTCTTTGTCCTAGGTAGAACACTGTGGTGTCATAACTCACAACAACCTAAAACCCCTGGGTTTAAGCGATCCCAAGTAACTGGGACTACAGGCTCCCGCCACAATGCCCAGGTAGTTTTTTTTATTTTTAGTAAAGACAGTTTTTTGGTCTTGCTTAGGCTGGTATTAAACTCCTAAGCTCAGGCAATCCACCCGCCTCAGCCTCCAGGATTACAGGTATGAGACACCATGCCTGGCAAAAATCTGTATTTTTTTTTTTTTTTTTTTTTTTGCAGTTTTTGGCCAGGGCTAGGTGTGAACCCACCACCTTCGGCATATGGGGCCGGCGCCCTACTCCTTTGAGCCACAGGCACTGCCCCAAAACCTGTATTTTTAAATTAATCTACAGCTACAATCTGCAGTCCTATACCCAAAATGCTAAGAACCTCTAGACAAAAAAATATCAATTATGGGAATTTAGAATATAAAAATTCATGGCCTATAATCTTTGCTGGCCCCTTACCAATGCTATGTAATATTTATTTAAGTCCAAAATAGTACTTACTATATACCAGGCACCGTTCTAAGCATTTTTAACACGTTAACATTATAACTCACTCAATCCTTTCTTTTCAAAGCCTATGAGGGAGACACTACTGTTTCTTTACCCAGTGAAAGCACAGAGAGGTTACATAACTTGTGCAGAGTCACAAACCTTGCCCAAGGTAAACAGCAGGATTGGGACCTGACATATAATCATCCCCTCCTCACTTCTTAGAAAATCTTCCACCTTCAGCTGCTCCAAGGCCCCTATGGAGCACCTTTCCGTCTCTCAACAGAGGACTCCAGCTCCTTTACTAATAAAGGTCCCTGGGCAGACTACTGGGACCCCATCTTCTGCATCGCATGTTGCTTCGTCTTCCCTCGCATCTCTGTGAACAAAGCATCTCTCCCTCCTCATACATTAAGCGAATCCCTGCACCAAAGTCTCCAACCCATTTGCTCTTGCCTCTTAAGGACCTTGATTTATCAAATGCTCTCTCAAAGCAACTTCAGGCTCCCCACTTCTTTCTATTCTAGCTCTTTTGTTCAGCTTATAAACTTTTTTTTTTTGAGACAGAGCCTCAAGCTGTCACCCTGGATAGAGTCCCGTGGCATCACAGCTCACAGCAACCTCCAACTCCTGGGCTCAAGCGAGTCTCCTGCCTCTGCCTCCCAAGTAGCTGGGACTACAGGCACCTGCCACAACGCCCGGCTATTTTTTTGGTTGCAGCCATCATTGTTGTTTGGCAGGTCTGGGCTGGATTCAAACCTGCCAGCTCAGGTGTACGTTGCTGGTGCCTTAGCAGCTTGAGCCGCCGGCACCAAGCCAACAGCTTATAAACATATTTATCTCCTTTCATATATAGTACAGAGAGAGAGATAGATGACAGATACACACACAAAAAAAATATGCATCGTCTCTTTTCCCTAAAATACCCTCTATACTGCCCTATTTCTCCTGTTTCTCCTCTGCCTTTTCAGCTAAATATCTTAAAAGAATACATATTCCATATCCACCTCTCCACACTCCTCCTCTAACACTGTCATTGTTCTGACTTCTGCTGTACCTATAATGGCCCATCCAACTCCTAAATCCAATGGACAACGTACAACTCATCTTACACAATCTGTCTTAAGCTTCTGAAACTATTGAGGTTAATAGTACCACTATAGAAACAAAATGCTTGGATTCAAGTCTTGGCTCCCCCATTTCCATTTATCATCTATGAGCCCAAACAAAATCTGGTACACAGTAAGCATAATATAAATGTCCACTGCTCTTATTCTCTATTATCATTATTAATATCATGATCATTATCACCAAAACTCCAGCCTTCCTTGGCTTCTATGCACTGCTATCCTACTTCATCTCCTACTACTCAGAAAGATCCTTCTCAACGTCCTTCCCAGCCTCCTCCAATTCTACTTCACCTTAACACAAGATCTTGTCCTCCGTTATCCTCCCTTCTCACGCAAATATTTCCCTAGGGTGCTCTCACCTCTCCTGATGACTTCAACTTTGCCCTAATCTACACTCCAACTATGGATGTCTTCTAAGTCTATACATCCAAATGCCCACAGACATCTCCACGGGCATCTCAAATTCATTTCAAGAACTAAGCTTTACATCCTAAGACTTGCTTCTCCTCCCATATATCACAACTCAAAATATTGCCACCATCCACCTAGTTCCCCTAAATAGGAATCTGGGTGTCATTCACATAACTGTTCTCTCTTCTCTCTCTCTGCATGCAGAGACTAAAACTTTTGATTCTGCCTTCTTAATATTTCTTCATTCGGTCCCCATCTCCCATTTAATTCAGACTTTCATCATTTCCAGCAGCAGTTCTCAACCTGTGGGTCACAACCCACAGAAACTATATTAAAGGTTTGCGGCATTAGGAAGGTTGAGAATCACTAATTTCCAGGCTCCTAACTGTTTTCCATCCTATCAGATGTGACCCTGTCAATCTGCTATTGGCAATCATCTTCTCAAAATAAAAATCTGATCACATCTGTCAAGATGCATGTCCAGCACTACCTCCTCTGGAAAGCCTTCCCAACGCTCCCCAGTCTGGGCTAGGTAAATTATACGTGCCCTTGGAGTTCCCAGAGCACACATCTAGTGACAGCATTCAGCATCACATATTGCACAGGATACACTTGGCAATGTTTGGAGATACCCAATGCGCAGGAGCCAGGGATGCTACTGAGCAGCCTACAACGCACAGGACGGTTCTTGCCATAAGAATTATTAGGCCCCAAATGATGACAGTCCCATGGAGAAACCCTAACATGCTATATTCACCTGACTACATGTCAATCACCCCTAATAGACACGGGTACGATCAGGCAGAGTCCATATCAGTCTATAAAAACCCTGTGCCTCACGAAAGACATTTCTCATGACTGACATTCAGAACATGAGTATACACAAACAGAAAGAACTTTGCTTTTTTTCTTTTTTACTTACTCTGTAGGAAAACTTGAGCTTTCGAAGCTCAGCTTCCAACTTACTCTGGTATTGCTCAGTTCCTTTCACATAGCTTACACCAAGATTTTCAACTGATTTTAGCACTAAAAACAAGAAAGAGAAAAAAAGCAAGATACAAGATAATGTTAAAAAGTGAAATCTAAGACAAAAATCTATGGATAGCAATTCCTTCATTACTTACAGAATATGACAAGTTACAACCATCTTATTATCTTATTACTTTACACAAAGTATATATGCTTGTAAGAAAATAATGTCCATCTATGTACAGAAAATATCCATGTCCTACAGCATAATATAATACCCACGATTCTCAATCAGGAAAGAGGGACAAATGGTGGATAATCAGTGCTGTGCGGAGTTACCACTGCTAAGGAATGGAAAAGTGTGTCAGTATTAAAAAAAAAAAAACTAAGCTCCCCTTGTTTGCATCCTTCATATAGAGCAGCCTGCTTCATTTACTCACCATAGACTCATCAGAAAATTAAAAAAAAAAAAAAAAATCCCTTCCTTTCCTAAAAAGGAGAGGATACAATAGTGAAGAAACAGGGTCATCCAATCAGCTAAATGAACTATCCTGAACAGGTGTTATATAAGGTCCAGCGCTTCCTAAAGCCCCTTATCAATCCTTCCTCAAATGAATTCTTCTTTCGAGCCATTTCTACATTCAAGAATGAAAAACTTCTAAATTGCCTCCTTAATATAAACCAATGTCCCACAGGTACCTGCTTATTATGGTATCAAAACCAAAGTAATCGTACAAAGTTATGATTTAATAAAAAATAATTTTAAAAAACCAAAGTAATTCTCTTCCCCTCATTCCCAGTCCTCTTCCTAATGCCCCGTGTCCATTAGCAGAGTTTTTATCCACCAGATCATCTTCAGCCACCCCAAACACTCGCCAAATCCTATCAATGATACCTTTTCAGCACCCCTTAAATCTTTCCCTTCCTATCTTTCCTATTGTCACTAGCTTAGTTCAGGCCCATATCAGTTCACCTCTTAAGCTCCAAACCTAAGGATACTTTTCAAACATCATCTTAATCCTCACGAAGCATGTGACTGCTAAGCTTTCTTAAACCATTTTCTCCCTTGCCTTTGCTCTTTTATTTGACAAACAGGTACTAAGTACCCCCTCTCTGTATTAACAGTTCTTACCTTTCCCTCTAAGAATGATTAACAGTATCTCACCTTTTCTGATTTTCCCACAAGGATATGCTAGAACATAAATTTTGAAGACAGAACTAGCATTTCTGTTTCAGTTCATATCTAGCTCATTCTTTTTTCCATCAACACACTAGGAAGCAGGCCCTCAGGACAGTGGCCAAACCCTTCTTACTTCCCATTATTAATTATACCATTAGCACGGCAAAAATGTCCTTGGTTATCCAAACTTTTTCTTCCACCCTGAACATTTCACTTGTCTCCCATACATGACATTCTCTTTCCTGCCTCCAAGACAGTGTAAAGGCTATCATCTCAACTTGGAAAAACCCTTCACTTCTCTGTTGGAAAATTTCTACTCATCCTTCAAGGTCCAGATCATATTACAACTTCTCTAAATTTTCCTTCATCAGACTAAGTCAGTCACTCCCACTTCAACAATACTATTTACTTCTACTTAGAGCAGTTAAAATACGAATTATAACTATTATTTTGGAAGTCAGTCTCTATGTACTAGAATGCAGCTTCAACGAAGTTAACACTTTATTCTTTCCCACTTAGAACATAGCAGCACTCAATAAATGTTCATTGTATGATAAATAAATGAATACTAAATTCTCAAGAGCAAATCTTCAATAAATATTTGTTGAATGGATCCTTGAATGAAAGAAATAAATTACTTTCATTCTCACAAGGATAAATGTGCTTTTCAAGAATATATGCATTCAGGCAGCGCCTGTGGCTCAGTGAGTAGGGCGCCAGCCCCATATACAGAGGGTGGCGGGTTCGATCCCGGCCCCGGCAAACTGCAACAACAACAAAAAAAAATAGCCGGGCGTTGTGGCGGGCGCCTGTAGTCTCAGTTACTTGGGAGGCTGAGACAAGAGAATCGCCTAAGCCCAGGAGCTGGAGGTTGCTATGTGCTGCAAAACCAGGGTACTCTATCAAGGGCGATAAAGTCAGACTCTGTCTCTAAAGAAAAAAAAAAAGAATATATGCATTCTAATTTAAATATCACTTACATTTAAGTCTATCAATAGCGAAGTTTTCAAACTCTGTCAGAGATATGTTTTCAGAAGGTGGTTCCAAGTAAAACTGAAGGCAATGAGGGTAGGAAGTATTTTTCGGGTCACCTGCCAATCTCAGCTTTCTCCTCTTTCCTCCAGAAAACTGCATCTTGGTTACCTTTGGCCGAAGGCACATGGAAAGGTTAAAATGATGAAAAATAAAGTTGAAAAGAAAACAAAGACAAAACAAAAATAATTCCTCACACATAGAAAATAATATTGAAGTTAACAAAATGTTAACAGAGATTACCCCCGGGCGACTTCCATCTGTATTTTACAGATTTTCTAGAATACACCTGTAACAATTTGTAACGGCGGGAGGTGCTAGAAGAGATGCAGGTGGTGGTCCTAACTTTGGGCTATATGAGGTCAGGTGGTGTCACCTGCTCAGCATCGGTCTGCGCCTTTGCAATCCCATGAGTTCGGCTATATGAGGTCAGGTGGTGTCACCTGCTCAGCATCGGTCTGCGCCTTTGCAATCCCATGAGTTAAGACGAGGTTGTATATGGGCTGCAATCCTGAAGCCAGAAGAAAGCGCACTAGATTCTGGTAGGTGAGAAATGTAATGAACTGGGTCCCATCTTACGACCCTGGGGAACAGCACTGGGCTGCGGATCCAGTCTCTGAACTCCTTTCTAGCGGGCACTCCAAGCGCCTTATGCACGATCCTCCCCCGACACCTTCCCATCCTAGTCCTCTGCCAGAGCTCCCTCCCACCAACTCCTCAGGCGCCTGGGTCTCTGCCCCCACCCACCAACCACTTCCCAAAGCAATCCTTCTGCCCCCATCTCCCTTTCCTCTCAACTTTCAAGCCTCAACACCAGGATCGCTCTCCATCCTAAGTTCGCGGGAGTTTCTCTTACTCGTAAGCAGCCAAACGCGCGAAAGCACAAACGCCGACAGCCGCTTCCCCCGGTTGGCGGGAGAGGTCGTACGGAACCGGAAGCGGAAGCGCGCGGCGCAGAAGACCCGCCCCCGAGGCCCCGCCCTCCCCTCACCGGTCACCCCCACCCCCACCGGTCCCGGACCCGGCGGGCGCGCGCGGCGTGCAGCGGGCTCGGTGTTGCCTCCGCTTTACCAGCTTTAAAAAAATTGAATGTGAGCGTTTGGGGGGATATCTTTCCCGGAAAATTTTAAGGGGCACCTCCTGTTTGTGGACTCGGTGGCTTTTGACAGTTGAAACTAGGGCGGAGGAATGCTAACGATGGCAGCTAAACTTCCACCCGCCGGAGATGGAACCCCTGTAACTGAGCGTGGGACACTAGCAGATTCCGCTACTCGAGGATAAGGCGGCGCTTTAACTCGCAGGACTGGCACCGTCGGTTTCTGCCTGGGGGAGGAATGGAGGCAGAACGGGCGCTAAGATCCTTACACTCGACTCACTATTACACTCGACTCACTATTACCTCGTTTCATCTTTCATTGACCCCCATTTTGCAGATGAGAATACAGGAGCTACAAGATAATTGTCAGTTTGCCCGTCTACGTACAATACACATTTTGATTTTCCTATTGGACGGCAAGCTCCGTATGGGCAGCTTCCACAATTCGGTTCACTCCTCCCTCCCCTGCAATGCTTGCCACACGTAAGCGCCCAGCGAAATATCTGCACAAAGAACTGGAATGGGTGAATGAAGGCACACTCGCAGAAATCACTCCAGGCCTGCAGGAATTAAAAGAGCTAGGCTCTGGGGAAGGTAGGGTAGGAAAAGTGGAAGCGCTGGGGAGGATGGATGTGCCACTGGCTTTGCAGATGTCAGACTGCAGACTCAGAAGCGGCGTGTCAGAGCCACTCCAGCTCTTCTAGCGTTCTGCAAGGTTTTCAAATACTGGAAATCAACTTCGCTTGTGGGCCTCTAGGAGGTGTGTCTCACTTACAGAAGATAGAGGGAGGCCCTGGTAGAGGTAGTCATTGGAAATGAAGAGTCCTACCCAGCATGGACTTAACGGTGGCTGCCACTGACTTTATACCAGGACCTGTTTTAAGCAGTTTATATATCAATTCATTTTATTCTAATAATCATGACGAAGGGTGTATTATTAACCCTACTTTACAGATAAGGAAACTGAAGAACAGAGAAGTGACTTCAAAAGGTCACATGGTATCAGAGCCACGTTCAAACTCAGGGGAAATATCTCCACATTTGTCACCACAGTGGTACCATCCACTAATGTGACAGCAGACCTACCCCACATTTCTTTCCTCTTTGTATCAGACACATAATTTACATCCTTTAATCCAAAGAAGACACCTGAAAGCATGTTAACTGCCTGAAAAAAAAAAAAACTGGAGTACAGACTATAGGAATATTTACATGAATATCTGATCATATCTGATCTCTGAATAGTGAAGGAATTTAAATATAATAAATTGCAAAGAAAAAAATCTAAATATTTGACTATATAGCTGGGTGTAGTGGATCCTGCCTATAATATCAACACTTTGGAACATCAAGGCAGGAAGATCACTGGAGGCCTAGAGTTCAAAACTAGTCTGTGCAACATAGCAAGACCCTGTCTCTATAAAAAAATATTAAAAATACAAAAAGTTAGCCAGTAAAAGTTAGCCTAGTAGTAGTCTGGCTACTCAGGAGATTGAGCAGCAGTTGAAGTTTACATTAAACTATGATCACACCACCATGGTCCAGCCAGGGTAACAGAGAGACCGTGTCCCTTAAAAAAATAAAAATGAGTGCTAATAGGGTTTCAGAGAGAAAGGAATGCTTATTCAAGTCTTCGATTTTATCTGCTCATGGGTTGTCTCATCTGATTCCCAAGTTCTGGTTGACTTGCCTCACCCCATGCTTCTGTAAAAAATAAAATCAAAAATAAACATGAGGCTGGGTGTGGTGGCTCACACCTGTAATCCTAGCACTCTGGGAAGCCAAGGCAGATGGAGTGCTTGAAGCTCAGGAGTTCAAAACCAGCCAGAGCAAGAGTGAGTCCCTATCTCTACAAAAAATAGAAAAACTAGCTGGGTGTCATGGTACAGGCCTATAGTCCCAGCTACTTGGGAGGTTGAGGCAAGAGGATTGCTCAAGCCCAGAAGTTTAAGGTTGCTGTGAACTATGATGCTACCTCACTCTACCCAGGGTGACAGAGTGAAACTCTGTCTCAAAAAAAATAATAAAAATAAATAAACACACACAATATATACTAACAAGGGCGGCACCTGTGGCTCACTGGGTGGGGCACCAGCCCCATATACCGAGTGTGGTGGTGGTGGGTTTGAACCCGGCCCTGGCCAAACTGCTACAGAAAAATAGCTGGGTGTCATGGCGGGCGCCTTGAGTCCCAGCTACTCGGGAGGCTGAGGCAAGAGAATCTCCTAAGCTCAGGAGCTGGAGGTTGCTGTGAGCTGTGTGACACCACGGCACTCTACAAAGGGTGATAAAGTGAGACTCTGTCTCAAAAAAAAAAAAAATACTATCAAAAAATAAAACTATGCTTCTAAAAAAATTCACAAAATTATTTTGTATCCATCAAACTAGGGGAAAGATTTGCCAAAAATATAACATTAAAAATCTTAATGCCATCAGGATACAAAGAACTTAATTCATTAGGAAAAAAAATCCTAAGATAAACTGAAACATGGGAAAAGATAAAGAACAAATAATTCATACTTAAAATAACTAGTGATAAAGTTATCACTTATGTTTAACTCTATCAACAGCTGATTTTTCAAAATATTTATCTCTAGCAGCAAAGAAATTTTCCCTGGCAAAACAGGCAATGAATTTACATTGAAGAGTGTTGCAAACTATATTGTTCCTTATTTAAATCCCCGAGGCACTTTATGACTCCCACGTGGTATAATTTTTTCTAGTTATAGCCCTCAATTACAGAGATTCTTAATCTTTTGTGAACATAGACCATTAGACACGCTGATTAAAGCTCTCCTCAGAAAGATGCACCTGCACACCAATTTTGTACACTATTTCAAGAGGTTGACCAACCCCACTCAATGCTTTTTAAAAATGCCAGCACTTCGGGTGGCGCCTGTGGCTCAAAGGAGTAAGATGCCGGCCCCATATACCAGAATTGGTGGGTTCAAACCCAACCCAACCAAAAACACTGCAAAAAAAAATACCAGCACTTGTAAAATTTAAGCTCTTTTTGGTCAGGCCTTTTTATTTGTCTTCGTGATCCACAAAGTGCCTACTACGGTAACTTCCACATTAAAGGATGAAGTAAAAATGTCATTTTTATGACTAACACAGAAAGTATTGGAAAAACATGTTCATGTTTAACACTACCAACATCTTACTAACCATGTCACATAATAGCTGCCTTTCCATCATATTAAAAACCTATTTTAAGGCTCAGAGAACAAAATAAACCCATGTTGGTCAGCTATTCCAACATTTTTATTGTTTTCTAATGCCACAGTTTTGATCACTACCTCACTGTGAAGAATGTCTGTCGTACTCAGAGGCAATTACAATACAAATCTGCATATCGCTGTAGCAATAATGCATCACAATTAAAGCACTGTGAGTTCTTCTGTGTATTCATTTCATCAACATAAATGGACTGACACAATGCTGAGCCCTGGCAACCCAGACTTTTGTAAACTATGGACACTGACCTCACAATTAAGGGGAAGAAAACACGTTTAAACACAAAATGTTTACCTCTACTGAACCATCAATGTCTCAAAAATGGACAACCGTGTTCATTTTCATAACACCAGTGCCTCTCACTCCGTGGGTTCCCAACAAATATTAAATATTTATGAGAATGAATTGATGAATACTCTCGGAGATGTGTAGAAAAAGTGCTGGGCTCAGCTTCCCAATAAACAGATGGTTTGAATCAAACGTGACTCCAACCTATAAAACTCCAAGTCCTCATCTGAAAACTTCATACACATTCCTTCCAGAATGACTTGGCTCCCCCGTTTAGCCTGTAACAAAGCACAGAGTACCTTCTCTGGCAGAATTTCCATGAATCATCACTGCACAATTCACGCCTGCCTTAGCACTACCCAGCTACAGACATCTGCCACAGGAGATGTTGACCCTTAGATGACTGCACAGCTCCAGGACTTCTCACCTGCTGGGTCACCCTTACAGCTGAGATGTGAGTTGCCATGCTTGGTAAACCAAAGCGAGGGTTTCCTCCTCTCCTGTGTAGGGTGTGTCACCCTAAAAACTAAAGGCGTGGTAAGCTTCTCTACCAAGTAAGCATGCTGTAAACTCGAGGTCCTGCCAGGTCTGCTTGCCAGGAAAAGCAGAGAGGCACTTCCAGCAGGATAGCTGACCCAAAGAAGCTAATGTAGAGTGTGGCGTCTGTGGCTCAAAGGAGTAGGACACGGGTCCCATATGCCGGAAGTGGTGGGTTCAAACCCAGCCCCGGCCAAAAAACTGCAAAAAAAAACCTAATGTACAGTTAGCCAACTTTTGGTCCCTGTCCCCTATACTCTGCCCACCTATGGGAGTTGGCTGGAAAAGAAAGCTAAAGAAAACACTTCACTCTTTCTCCCTTGGTTTTATTTTATTTATTTATTTACTTACTTACTTATTTATTTATTTATTTATTGTTAAGACAGAGTCTCACTTTAATGCCCTCAGTACAGTGCTGTGGCATCACGGCTCACAGCAACCTCAAATTCTTGTCAAATTCTTGGGCTTATGGGCAGCACCTGTGGCTCAAGGACTAGGACACTGGCCCCATATACAGAGGTGTTCAAACCTGGCCCCTGCAAAAAAAAAAAATTCTTGGGCTTAAGTGATTCTTTTGCCTCAGCCTCCAAAGTAGCTGGGAGTACAGGCACCTGCCACAATGCAGAGCTATTTTTTTAGAGATGGGGGTCTCGCTCTTGCTCAGGCTGGTCTCGACCCCATGAGCTCAGGCAGTCCCATCCACCCTGGCCTCCCAGAGTGCTAGGATTACAGGTGTGAGCCACCGTGCTTGGCCCTTTCCCTTTGTTTTAGACTGCTTTTATTCATCTAACATCAAGGAGCAAAAGAACTAGAGAGAAAGGGTAGTACAGGGATGGAGGGCTACCCGTCCATATATCAACATTATTTGATTTATTCCAGAAATACTAATTAAGCACCTACTCAGTGAGAGGCAATGTTTTCTAGGCTCTGGATCCAAAAATAATGAAAGAGCCCAAAAACTCCACCCTCATAAGCCTTATATCCTAATGGGAAAAAGAGACAATAAATAAGATAAATACACACATTACTATGTTAGATAACAACTACTTAGCAAAAAAAATAAACTACAGAAGGAGGATATAATGTTTTTCAAAGAGGCATTGAAATTTTTGAAAGGATGGGCAGGAAAGCTTGGCTAAAAATAAGACCATGAAGCAGAGACCAGAAGAAAATTAGGGATTTAGTTATGTATATCTTTAGGAGAATAGCATTTCAGGCAGATGAAGGCTCATAATTCCATAGTATTTCAGACAATGTGATACTGGTATAAATTTAAAAAATCAAGCAATGAAGCAGAACAAAAAACAGATATAGACCCACACCTATGAAGAAACCTAGTATGTTAGATCCATGGCACAAATCAACGAAGAAAAGACAATTCCACATGGTGCTGGGAAAATTGGCTACCTAATGTGGGGGATAAAACTTGTTCCCATCAATTTTAGATGATTTGAGAACCATAATATAAAAAGCAAATTTTTAAGAGTTTACAACAAATATATAGATACGTCTTTATGGTCTCGACAGACCAAAGAATGTCTTAAGACATTAGGAAAATGCACGAGCAGTTCTGGAGATGGATGATGGTGATGACCACACAGCAATGGAAACGTACGTAATGCCAATGAACAGTATGCTTAACAGTGGGTAGAATGTTAGCTTTTGTATTAACTATATTAAACATTTTTTTTTGAGACAGAGTCTCACTCTGTCACCCTAGGTAGAATACTGTGGCGTCATAGCTCACAGCAACCTCAAACTCTTGGGCTCAAGAGATCCTCTGGCCTCAGCCTCTGGAGTAGCTGGGACTACAGGCACCAGCCACAATGCCTGGCTATTTTTAGAGACAGGGTCTCGCTCTTGCTCAGGCTGGTCTCAAATTCATGAGCTCAGGCAACCTAGCTGCCTCGACATCCCAGAATGCTAGGATTACAGGTATGAGCCACCACGTATATTAAACATATTTTAAAACAAAATCTAAAAAGAGAAGGATTGATAATTGTAACTACATTAAGAACTTTAGTTTTTAAAGTATGTAAAAATATTTTCAGAGACTCACAAATGAGAAAAGTTATAATTAACACAGTATTATAATCAATAAGAAAAAATAAAAACAATAAAAATGGAGAGGGAACTTAATAGGTATTTCAGTTGGATCAAGTGAAAATACATCCAGTCTCATCAGTAATTGGGGATATGAAAATTAAAACCACAAAGAGATGATATTCTACAAGCACCAGATGGACAAAAAATTTTTAAGTTTAAAAATATCAAGTGTCCCACAAGGAACTCATATGTTGTAGGTAGAAGTATTAATTGATATAATTACTTTGAAAAACAATGTGGCATCACCTAGTAAATTTGAAGGCATATGACTGTTTTCCTACAACAATAATTCTACTGTAAGTATATTGTCTAGAGAAATTCGTATGCGTAGGCATCAAAACACACCTATCAGGGCATTCATGGCAACAGAAGAACAGTAAAACACTCCATCATCAGAAATGAATAAGTTTGTTTGTTTGTTTGTTTGTTTGAGACAGAGCCTCAAGCTGTCACCTTGGATAGAGTGCTGTGGCATCATAGCTCACAGCAACCTCCAATTCCTGGGCTCAAGCGAATCTACTGCCTCTGCCTCCCAAGTAACTGGGACTACAGGCTCCCGCCACAATGCCTGGTCATTTTTTGGTTGTAGTCATCATCGTTGTTTGGCGGGCCCGGGCTGGATTCGAACCCACCAGCTCAGGTGTACGTGGCTGGCGCCTTAGCCCGTTGAGCCACAGGCGCCGAGCCAGAAATGAATAAATTAATTGTAGTCTGTTCACACAGTTCAATGCTTTTTACAAAGTGAAAACAAATGAACCGCAATTAAAGTAAGAACATCAACATGGGCAAATTGTAAAAACATAAAGTTGACTAAAAAACCAAGTCATAGGAGAATACATGTGTATGCGGAATATTTTCCATTTTCCACCCCTCACCTCCCTCTAGCCCTCTCCCCCGCTCTCTGTTTCTGACTTGCATAGACCATATGAAGTTTTATTGTGCTTTCTACTTCGAATTAGGTTCAGTAAATTAGGAGCCCCCAAAGGAAATGGGAAGAATAAAAGAAAGTGAGATCAATGTATTTATCCCCAGTGCTGCCTCCCTCAACCTGTCATTGCTCCTTCCAAGGTGGCTGACTGTAAACCACTCACTGTGGGTGTAGGGGCACCTCCCATCTCTCTATCTTTCTGGCCTAGAGACAGTAAGCCTTCCTTGATCGCCGTCCTTGAGGCTGAGGCAGGAAGATTGCTTTAGCCCAGGAGTTCAAGGCCAGCCTGGGCAACACAGAGACCCCCATTTCTACAAAAGTTAAAAAATATATATTAGCAGGGTGTGGTGACAGCACACCTGTAGTCCCAGCTACTCAGGTGGATTACATTAGCCCAAGATTCAAGGCTACAGTGAGCTATCCATTGTGCCACTGCAAACTAGCCTTCCATCCAGCCTGGGCAACAGAGGAAGACTTTGTCTAAAAAAAAAAAACCCACCTTGAATTAGCTTGTTTTGATCATGCTATCTGTCTCTTGCTGAACCCTGACCTATGATATAATTTGGCACTTATGTAAAAGCTTTTTAAAAAGCGAAATAAATAGGGTAGATACTGCAAGTGGAAAATGATCAAATTTGGCCGACGCCGCGTCTCACGCCTGTAATCCTAGCACTCTGGGAGGCTGAGGAAGATGGATTGCTTGAGCTCATGGGTTTGAGACTAGCCTGAGCCAGAACGAATCCCCGTCTCTGCTAAAAATACAAAAAACTGAGGCAAGAGGATCACTTGAGCTCAAGAGTTGGAGGTTGCTGTGAGTTACGATGTTGCCCTGGCACCCTACCCGGGTGACAGCTTGAGACTCTGTCTCAAAAAAATAACAAACAAACAAAAAAAATAAAAAAAAACGAAGGTGGCGCCTGTGGCTCATCGAGTAGGGCGCCGTCCCCATATACTGAAGGTGGTGGGTTTAAACCCAGCCTCCCCGAACTGCAAAAAATAGAAAAAGAGCCAGGTGTTGTGGTGGGCGCCTATGATCCCAGCTGCTTGGGAGGCTGAGGCAAGAGAATCACCTGCGCCCAGGAGTTGGAGATTGCGGTGAGCTGTATGATGCCATGGCACTCTACCCAGGGCGATAAAGTGAGACTCTGTCTCTACAAAAAAAAAAGAAAACAACAAAAATAATCAAATTCAAGCTAGTCTTTAGCTCTGGAGAGAAGGAGGATGCACTAGTGGGGGCCTTCTGCCCTTCCTTTCCCACCCTATTAGACCCAAGGCAGACCTAATATTGCAATAGGGGCTGAGATTTCAGAGCATGGATTGCTGAAGGCTCGGTTCCCTGCAGAGCAGATACACTCACGAGGTCTCCTGCCACTCCCAAGCGTGGTTCTAGGAAGGGAGCTCAGCCTGACAACACAGTTCCTCCTCCTTGTCTGACTCCATTGTCTCTGAAGCTATCAGGTGCCAAGATCAAAAGGTCTTTTTTACTAAGAGTCACCACCCTCACCTAAATTCTTAACCCCATTTGACAACGAGTCCTGCACCCCTTTTTAATGACGCAGTATGGAGGTTACCTGAGCCTTCCAGGAACTGTCTGTCCTACCTGGAGCCTCTTTGCACCCCAGATGCATCTGGGAAACAGTGGTGGGAAGCAGCAGGATGTACTAGTCTGGTCCTGTCACTGGGGCCAGCATAATGTTGAGCTAAGTGCACAATCCTGAGTCTGGGCCTGGGGTGCGTGGAAAACACATGAGATGGGAGCCCTATGGAATTCAACCCAATATCTTTGCTCCAAGTGTATCCGTATGGCGGGAGAATACAGTATTCAGCAAAACGTTTGAGTTTGATGCTACTTATAGATAACAGGTGACCAAAAAGGAGTACAGAAAAAAAAGTCTAACCTTGTTTTAGCCATGTGGAAATAATTTTGAATATTGGTACTTCTCAGCACCACTTATCATTTATGGATAATTACCCTATAAACTATAGTTTTAGGCATTTCATTGCCCTATGTCAGATGAACTTTTGGGGGCCAGAATTTATTTAATTACAGTGCTAATTATTCATGCCAGCTCAGAGCATCCAAAGATTATAAGAAATACTTTAGGTGAGCACTTAACACAGTTTGGTGCCTAACAATTTAGTACAATGTTCCTTGTTATTCCTTCCCTATTTAAATTTGAACTGGAGTGAAATTCACTATGCAAGACCCATCTCTCTACAATCATCTTGTTTGTGTTTAAAAGAATTGAATTGAAGAAAGGGAGCCCCAGAGAAGAATCTAAGTAACCAAGGAACTACACTCAAATACAATTTCACTAATGCTCTATAATTGATGGCGTTTCTCTATGTCCTATCCATATAAGCTGCTAACCAAGAATTTCTAAAATGAATTGGTTATCTCACAGGAATCCGACTGGATCCTGGCAACATCGATCATTCTCTGTCTGAGCTCAGACAACTCTGAATATTTGAATTTTTAATATGAGACTGGTTATTAGACCATGAGCCCCTTGAGACCACGCAGACTATCTCACGTGTTTCTGAGTCCTACCTCGTCTGCCTCTGCTCCATCCCTGGCAGAGAATAGACACTCCATAGCTGTCTGCTGAACTGAATTGAACTTCGCCGTATTTATCCCTAATTCCAGATGGGCTCTCATACGCTTTATGATGTAATCCTTCACAGAAGATGTGTTTTCACTCTAGATTTTGGCTTTCCCATTGAAATTCCTGATCAAAATATTTTCTCTCAGTTGGCTGATTTCTGGAAACTGAAGCAGGTGTAAATATGATCCTGTTACGATGCCAGATTTAATTCCAACTTGACTGCTAATCATGTCCAAAACGCTGCAGAAAATGGGAAGTTAGTAAATAAAAATAAATCTGCTTTACTCTGTCTAATCTAAACACTTTGGGATCAATGTTGAGCGCTATCCTGGGGTATGGAGAGGAAAGAGACCTTCCTGACATATAAAGAATCACCTTATCTGCATTTTCTTCTCTTTGAACAATAAAATGTAATCTATCATTCAGGTCTCATATAGTTAAAAACTCCATCTTTCTGGGAGCAATAGGATTTTTTTCCTGTGGGATTAAATATTTTAATGTCAGTGGCCCAGAAGCAGCAGAGTATATGCTTGGGACTCCACAGGCTTGTCACCAATGCTTTCTTTCCAGGCCTCTCTGCCCTCCCACAAGGCCCCAAGCAAAATTCTCAAATCAAAAGCTCCAGCCTTGGCTCCGCGCCTGTGGCTCAACGGGCTAAGGCGCCAGCCACGTACACCTGAGCTGGCGGGTTCGAATCCAGCCCGGGCCCGCCAAACAACAATGACGGCTGCAATCAAAAAATGGCCGGGCGTTGTAGTGGGCGCCTGTAGTCCCAGCTACTTGGGAGGCGGAGGCAAGAGACTCGCTTGAGCCCAGGAATTGGAGGTTGCTGTGAGCTGTGATGGTACAGCACTCTATCCAGGGTGACAGCTTGAGGCGCTGTCTCAAAAAAAAAGCTCCAGCCTTGCACCAGGAGGGGCTCCTTCCCCTCCACTCCCAACCTACAAGCACAACCAGGCCACACAAGTGACTCTTTGATCCAAGGTCAGTCTTCCCCAGAGTATGTTATGAAGGAATTAGGTTGTTTTGTGTTTTCTCCAGTGCAGACAGGAACAGCTATTTTTCTAGAAACTTTGATTAATGACCTTCACTGTGGGAATTTTCTGTTTGCTGTGTAGAGTTAATCCAATCTTTTTTATAGGCTACTAAAACCAGATTTTCCCAATTACATTTATTTCCTAATAATCATAACACAGTATTGGCATTTGTAGAGCACATTATAGTTTTCAAAGAATTTCATTTGTATGTTCTAACCCAGGATTTCTTCAACCAATTGAATCTCTGGAGCCCCTTCATTCTATCGTAATTTCCTTTTTTTCTTCCCGTTTTTTCCTTCAATTTTTATGATAAGCTTTAAAAGTTTCATAAAAAGCATATCCTGTGTCATCTGGAAGACTATGGGTTTTTTTGTTTGTTGTTTTGTTTTCGAGACAGAGTTTCACTATGTTGCCCTCAGTAGAGTGCTGTGGTGTCACAGCAACCTCAAACTCGGGTTTAAGCAATTCTCTCGCCTCCGCCTCCCAAGTAGCTGGGACTACAGGCGCCCACCACAACCCCTGGCTATTTTTTTGTTGTTGCAGTTGTCATTGTTGTTTAGCTGTCCCCAGGCTGGGTTCGAACCTGGTGGCCTGCACCATAACCACTGTGCTTCAGGCACTGAGCGTGGAAGACTTAAGTTATTCCAAACATAGTAGACCCTTCACAGATGACCACCTCCCTACACGGAGCACCTCCTTACGTTGACCTAATTTTCGTAGACCAGACATGCACCAGATGCACATATCAACACAGGAGGCCTAGTTCCGTATGTTCACCACTTCCAGAAGTTGACCAGCACATTACAGTCCTGTGGGTGGTTAATTTATAGTGGTTCTACTGTAACTCTATATGCCAGCTATTGTATGTGACACCAGTCCCACCGATGTCACATGATCATCTGAAATGAAACAGTTTGGTAGCCGGGCATTGTGGCAGGCACCTGTAGTCCCAGCTACTCTGGAAGCTGAGGCAAGAGAATCGCCTAAGCCCAGGAGTTGGAGGTTGCTGTGAGCTGTGTGAAGCCACGGCACTCTACCAAGGGCGATAAAGTGAGACTCTGTCTCTACAAAAAAAAAAAAAAAAAAAGTTGAAATGAAACAGTTTGGGTTGCAATGTACTGGTAAACATACCTACCTGATCCTAAACTTGCAGATTCTAAAGTCAAAATGTCAACTAATCACCATGCACCACCATTGTCACCATTTTTTTTTCCCATTAGTTATCAAGACACAACTAGCTTCTAGTCATAATTTGCAATCATAAATCAAGACATTCTCATGAATAAGACTTTAGTTTCTTGGGGCGGCACCTGTGGCTCAGTGGGTAGGGCACTGGCCCCATATATGGACCAAGGGTGGCACGTTCAAACCCAGCGCCGGCCAAATTGCAACCAGAAAAAAAAAAATTAGCCGGGCATTGTGGCAGGCACCTATAGTCCCATCTACTCCAGAGGCTGAGACAAGAGAATCGCCTAAGCCCAGGAGTTGGATTTTGCTGTGAGCTGTGAAGCCACAGCACTCTACCAAGGACGATAAAGTGAGACTCTGTCTCTATTTAAAAAAAAAAAAAAAAAAAGACTTTAGTTTTTTAAGATATTTAGTAAGTTGAGTATAGACAAATAAAATACTAATTAAATTGAGAACAAAAGAGAGGTGAACTCAAACATGAAAAGGTTTCACTGGAGCCCTATATGACAAATGATGCCTTAGTTCACTCTTCAAAGCTTTCATAGTAGCTGGAATAGAAATTTGTGTCAGGACACAAGTTTTCACAGGGTTATAATTCAAAGGTATAAGTGAGTCTAAAGAACCTGCCCAGCCTATCCATCCAGGGCTCCATTGGTAACACGAAGAGCATTGTTCTAATTCTGTCTTCATATATATCAACTTGCAACACAGTACAGGCAGTGTTGAATTCTCAGTTGAAGTCTCTCTCTTGTATTTTGCAGTGAACAATTAAATTGATTGGCCCACCAATCAATTGTAGTCGGCAAAAACAAATTTATTCTTTAAATCTGAATAAATAAACAACCAACTATGGCAGTGAATCAAGTGATAATCTACTGTGCTCAAAATAAAAAAATCATGTAAAAAAGGGAGAAATCCTTTCTGTTATTAACCTCAACATTGATACACTTTTCAATTTTGGCAAACCATCATCTGGTAAATTAAAATAATATTGTTAATTTTAATTGTGTTGTTTTTATAATTTTGTGTTTAATACATAAATGTATTTAGCTTTCATGTAAATATTTTAACTATAAGCATATAAAACTTTCTTAGTAACAATGACATAAAAATAATACACTGGTTATCTTCAATACTTTTCTTCCTTATGAAGGTTTCTTTATATTACTCTGGTTTGAAAAGTACTAGTCATAAAATAGGTTAACAATAAATCTTTTGATTTATAATGCTACTTACAAGATAAATGCTATCTATGGTAACTTAATATGGTTTTAATCTAGAAATTTTAGGAAACTATCTTTTCTTAAAAATCAATTTTTCTTTTCTGCTTCAACAATTATTTTATTTGAATTAGAGGTAATGGACTTTTATGACTGAGTTCTTTGTAGAACGCATTTAGCTTAGGGGGAAAAGTACCAGGGCTTTGGAGTGTTTATTCTGTGGAAGATAAACAATGTTGTTATATAAAGCACTCCTCCAAATAGCTCAAGGTTGTTTAAAACATCCATTAACCCTGATGGAGTTACAAAACATTAAGGAAGAAAAATATGCTTTAGTAGTTGTACCTTTGTCTTTTTTTCACTGCTAAGACATTTTATATATTTATGGCTTAGCCATATGTTAATAACCAAGCAACAATTTTCATATCTCTGTGTGATACATAATTTTTAACATACAATATAAACTTCAAAACAGCCACCTTGGAATCAGTGAAATACGTGGAAAAGTGCTGGGGGAAAAATTGAAAAGCCAAAAATGTTTTCTAATAATTTAAGTTATGCTTTAAGAGGAGCTCTTAATGATTCAAGAGTTAAATAAACTTAAAAAGAATTATGTAAATTTATTTTATATATTTCAATTTTTATACATGTCCAAATGTAACTCTGCTTAAAAAACTAAACTAATAACTAAATTATTTAGCAGATATTCATATTTAAAGTCTGGGTTTTTTCCCTGAAACATTTTATATTTTCTAAGGGTACGAGTGAAAATTACTAAATGTAGAATATAAATGTCTTCATATAGTGATTAAAAGGCCATGAAGGCTATGTTAAATAGTTCAATGAAAATATTTAAGATTGTATCTAAAGTCAGCACATTGTGCCTCTTGATTGCACCAATGCACACAATTATGATTTAATAAAAATTTAAAAAAAAATTTTTATATTTTCTTTTCCCTTTTTTTTGTATTGAGACAAAGTCTCACTCTGTCACCCTGGGTAGAGGGCCATGGCGTCATAGGTCACAGCAAGGTCAAACTTTTGGGCTCAAACGATCCTCTTGCCTCCGCCTGCCAAGTAGCTGGGACTACAGACGCCTGTCACAATGCCTGGCTAGTTTTTCGTAGACATGGGGACTTGCTCTCACTCTGGCTAGTCTCTGCCTGCCTCAACTTCCCAGAGTGCTAGGATTACAGGTGTGAGCCACCGCACACAGCCAACATTTTCTATTTTAATCACAAAAGGCCCAGCCAAGGCAATGTTTCATATGTGGGGGATCACATTTGGAAGTGAAACCAGTTGAAATGTGAGGGTGCAATCTTGTGACCCCTAAATTTGAGACTGAAAATTTCATCTGTATTTTTGACCTCCCAGCCAATAACCGGGAATATTTTGAAGTGTCTATGCTGAGTGGGTGACATGGAGAAAGCAAAGGAAACCAGAACAAAAATTGCATCAGGATTCAGTCTTAATTCATTCTTGACGTCAGTGCTCTTATAATCAATAATCTGCAAAAGTCTTTCTGCTTAAATACTTTCCTAGCAGTGCCCATGTGGAGGAAATCAGATTGTGACCAGCAGACTTCCCCCACTTTGTTCTAATGCCTAATCATTTCACATCATCAGGTGAGAAGCTTGTAGGGCAATTTCTCCCACTCATAAGACCATCATAACAGACCGTGAGCCTAGGGCCAAACCAGGTTTCAGCTCTGGTAGCTGTCTTTCAAAAGACGGGTGGGAACGATGATAAAACTCTGAAGAAAAAGGATCATATCTATACTAGCTACCAAAGCAGAGGTGTCCAATGCTGGGGTGAGTCAGATCTTCTATTTTTGGCAACAAAGACTTTCAACAACAAAAGAGAAGACCTAAAACATGTGTTTAAAGCCAAACCTAGGACAGTGCCTGTGGCTCAGTGAGTAGGATGCCGGGCCCCATATACCGAGGGTGATGGGTTTTAACGCAGCCCCGGCCAAACTGCAACAAAAAAAATAGCTGGGCACTGGGGTGGGCACCTGTATTCCCAGCTACTTGGAGGTTGCTATAAGCTGTGATGCCATAGCACTCGACCGTGGGCGATAAAATGAGACCCTGTCTCTAAATTTTAAAAAAAAAAAGTCAAACCTATTTTTCCAAAATGCCCTTTTCTCATACCAACATTAACACTGGGATGACAAATTTAACTATCCCCATTTGACAGGAGGGAAATCCTTTCAATGAAGATACTTATTATAGCTTGGGACCTGCACAAGAAGAGGCAGAGAGAAGCCTCGAAGGGTCCTCTTGGTGCTGCCTCTTCCCCTGGGGCAGAGTTGGAAAGAATCAGATGAATCTCAGTGTAATAATGGGGACTATTGTTTCTAAAGACAGAACCAGAACCATGCTGGTAGGAAAAATAGCAATCCAAGTTTAAACTAGACTTGCCCAAGAGAAGTGGATGTCTGTCTTGCAAAAATCAGCCTTATTACTCCTATCTATCAAAAGATAGAAGCCAAACTGGAAGACACACTCAAGGGTCTGGAGCTCATCCACTCCTTAGTCCTCAGATCCCTTAATACACACACACACACACACACACACACATGCATTCACACAAGGGGACAGGACAGCAACAAACAGCAGGTGTATTTTCCTACACACACACACACACACACACACACACACACACACACACACACATATACTTTGCCCATCCAGATCAAGTCCAGGGTTTTTTTGTTTGTTTGTTTTTAAGACAGAGACTGACTTTGTCTCCCTAGGTAGAGTGCTATCGTATCATAGCTCACAGCAACTTCCAACTCTTGGGGCTGAGCAATTCTTTTGCCTCAGCCTCACCAGTAGCTGGGACTACAGGCACCCACTACAATGCCTGACTATTTTTAGAGACTTGGTCTCGCTCTTGCTCAGGCTGGTCTCGAACTTGTGAGCTCAGGTAATCCACCCAGCTCGGCCTCCCAGAGTGCTAGGATTATAGGCATGAGCCACCTTATTCGAATATAGGTCTCCACTCTCGCAGAGGAACTGAAGTTTGTCAAGAGAGGCTGAAGCCCCAGGTTCTGTGAGTGTAGAGGTGACGTAGGGTGCAGATGTAAATGTAAGGGCTGAAAAGGCAAGTCCAAAATGGACAACCCAGTTGCAGGCCCTGACTCCTGATGCAGAGAAAGTCCAACCTGGCTAACTTTCAACCCTTGTCCCTCCTATATGGTAAACTCTTCTGAAATTATCCTTACCCTTCAGTAAAGGAGGACTTTATATATAGATGTATAGGGAGAACAGGGTGGTGGAACATGTGTGTGGCAGGGGATGTCTGCTCCACCTCCTTCTCTCTCCTCTGACAGAAGAAAGAGAAAGGACATCAGCCTTTCTGTGGATTGGCCAAGTGGTGCCTGGCAGAAGAAAAAGACCCACACGCTGAACCACCACCTTCACTGCCTGCATAAGAAACTAAACCCCTCTGGCCCTAAGGAGGACCTCTATATACTCTTGGCGTTAGGTAAGTAAGATGACTGAACAGTGGATCAGAGAATATGGGAGGGGGAAAATAGATTCTCAGCTCTCTTCTCTGTATCCAAATATAAAAGTATTAAGAATCATCTGTCTCCTCCCTTTCCTAAGTGCAATGAATCAGGCACATCTCGTGGTTGTGCTCGAGATGTGTATCGATCCATTCCTTCATTGATTCATTTGATGAAACACAGTTGGATGCCAAGCACAGGACGGGCTGGAAAAAAAGACAAGATGGGATACACCGGGTTCAGAAAGTCATCTTTGGACATTTTAGTCCAGGACAATGATTCTCAAATGCCAATCCTAGAACCATTATTTGAGGCCAATCTGCCCCAAAATTAAGACCGTGTGGTATAGAAATATAAGTGCCAGGTTGGGAACAATTATTTTTTATTCCAAGAGGATGTCTTTTCAGTGCTTTTTTCTGTTAAAATGTTCTTCTTTTTATGCAATGATACAGTATGAGAATTTTCTTTATCAAGTTGGAAATTCTAGATCAGTCAATGAAATTTTTTTAGTTTCATCAAATTATAAAATTTGGGACCTACTCATCAAGATAATACACATGCGGCTCGGCGCCCGTGGCTCAACGGGCTAAGGTGCCAGCCACGTACACCTGAGCTGGCGGGTTCGAATCCAGCCTGGGCCCGCCAAACAACAATGACGGCTGCAACCAAAAAATGGCCGGGCATTGTGGCGGGAGCCTGTGGTCCCAGCTACATGGGAGGCGGAGGCAGGAGACTCGCTTGAGCCCAGGAATTGGAGGTTGCTGTGAGCTGTGATGCCACAGCACTCTATCCAGGGTGACAGCTTGAGGCGCTGTCTCAAAAAA
>CAUYRH010175525.1:0-11764 GCA_963574655.1 Perodicticus potto | reverse complement strand
TCCTCAGGGTGTCCAGAAGCCTCACGCTGTCTCCCTGTGTCCCCAAGGGGAAGTTCCTGGGTAGATCCCGCCTGCCAGAGATGCCTGAAGTCCTCTCTTCCCAGTCTCACCGTGCCCAGCCTCAAGGAAGCTGTTACTCCTGTGTTAGGAACATTCTAATTGCACTCTTTTAGTTATTTTAAAGTATATTTTAGCTTATTGTTGATTATAGTCACTTTGTTGTGCTGTCAAGTATTGTTCATTCTAACTATACTTTTGCACCCATTAACCATACTCAAATTATCCCCTGCTACACTTCCTAGCCTCTGCTCAACATAATTCTCCTCTTTGTCTCTATAAAATCAAATTTGAATATTTAGCTCCCACTTATGATTGAGAACATGTGATATTTCTCCCTCTGTGTTTGGATTATTTAACATAACACCATGTTCTCCAGTTTCATTCATATTGTTGCAAATGGCAGGATTTTTTGTGGCTATATAATATGCCAAGGTATATGTAACACAGTTTTCCTATTAAGAAGGTGATGAACACTTAGTTTGATTTTCTATCTTGGCTATTGTGAATAATGCCATAATAAACATGAGAGTGGCTCGGCGCCTGTAGTTCAAGTGGCTAAGGTGCTAGCCACATACCCTGGAGCTAGTGGGTTGGAATCCAGCCCCTGCCTGCCAATCAACAATGACAACTACAACCAAAATATATCCAGGTCTTGGGGCTGGCACCTGTAGTCTCAGCTACTTGGGAGGCTAAGGCAAGAGAATCACTTAAGCCCAATAGTTAGAGATTGCTGTGTGCTGTGATGCCACAGGGTGACAGCTTGAGACCGTCTCAAAAACTAAAAAAAATTCAGAGTGTCCATATCCCGGTCATACAATGAATTATCCTTTGTTAGATGTATAATTAGCAGTGGGATAGCTTTTTTAGTTGTTTAAGGAACTTGCATACTCTTCTGCATAGTGGTTGTACTATGGTACATTCCTGGCAACAATGTAGGAATGTTCCTCTTTCTCCAGATTCTCTCCAGCATACGTTATTTCCTGTATTGTTGATAAAAGGCATTCTAACTGAGGTAAGATGTTATTTCATTGTAGTTTCGATTTGCATTTATCTGATAATGAATGATGTTGAGCATTTTTAATATACCTGAAGACTTTTTATATGTCTTCTTTTGAGAAATGTCTTTTGATATGTTGCCCATTTTAATTGAATTATTTTGTTTACCTACTGAGTTGTGGGAGCTCCTAAAATATTCTAGCTATTAATCTCTTATCAGATGGATATTTAGGAAATATTTTCTACCAGTTTGTGGATTGCATTTGCACTTTGTTGTTTCCTTTGTGGTACAGAGCTTTTTGGCTTGGTGTTATCATATTTGTCTAATTTTGCCTTCATTGCCTGTGCTCTGGGAGTATTACTAAAGAAGCCCTTGCCCTTTGTATAAATGCTTTAATTTTTTTTAGTAGTTACCCAGACTCTGGTATTACATTTGAGTATTTAATATATATATTTTTGAGACTGTCTCTCTATGTTGCCCTAGGTAGAGAGCTGTGACATCACAGCTCACAGCAACCTCAAACTCTTGGGCTTAAGCAATTCTCCTACCTCAGCCTCACAAGTAGCTAGGACTACAGGCGCCAGCCACAACGCCTGACTATTTTTTTTTGTAGTTGTCATTGTTGTTTAGCAGCCCTGGGCCGGATTCTAACCCACCAGCCCCAGTGTATGTGGCTGACACCTTACCCACTGAGCTACAGACACTGAGCAGAGTATTTAACAAATGTTGGTTTGATATTTGTATGTAAGGAGAGATAAGGGTCTAGTTTTATTCTTCTGTATATAAAGACTCAGTTTTCCCAGCATCATTTATTAAAGAGACTGACATTTCCTCAAAGTAGGTTCTTGGCATCTTGTTTGAAGGTAAGTTAATATAGACATGTGAATTTATTTCTGGGTTCCCTATTTTTTTTCCATTGGTCTGTGTGTCTTTTTTTGCCACCACTATGCTATTTTCATTACTACAGCAGACAGTACAGTTTTAAGTCAGGGTACGTGATTCCTCCAGTTTGACTTTTTCCTCAGAATGGCTTTTGCTATTCTGGGTCTCTTTTGGTTCCATATAATTTTTTTTTCCTTTTTCCTTTGAGTAGTATTGATATTTTGACAATATTGTTTGTTTTAATAAATTTTTAGAGCATAGAATAATTTTTATTTTTTGTGTCCTTTTTGAATTCTTTTATTTATTTTATTTTATAGTCTTCATTTTAGCAACATTTCACCCCTTTTGTCAAATTGATTCATAGGTATTTTATTTAATTTGTAGCTATGGTAAATGGGATTACCTTTTCAGTTTTTATGATTATTTATACTTGCATATACAAATGCTGCTTATTATGCTATGATAAGGGTGCATCCCACAACTTTATAGAATTTGGTTATCAGTTCTAATCTTTGTGTGTATGTGGAGAGTTTGGTCTATTTTTAATAGATATTAGTTTTCTATTGTATAAATATTTGAATTCCTTATATATTTTGATCATTAACCAATCCAATGTAAAATTGCAAATATTTTCTTCCATTCATATGTTGTTCCATCATTCCATCATTCCATTGATTGTACCTAGTGACGTGTAGAAGCTTTTAATTTGAAGTAATTATATTTGTCTATTTTTCTTGCATTGGCCCAGATGGACCGATCTAATCAGCAGAGTCCTTTAATGAGTAATTAGGAGGCAAGAGACTCAGTGTTAGAATCATGTAATGTGAGAACAATGTGACCACCCACTGTTGCCTGTCTAAGTGGTAGGCAGAGAGAAGCCAAAGACTTCAGGTGGCCTGCAAAAATTGGGGAGAAAATTCAAACAAAAAAGAAGTCTTCATCTAGAGCCTGTGCTGGCAAACTTCATCCTCCGGATACTTTCACTTAGCCTAATAAGACCCATTTTGGTCTTTTGACTTTCAGAAATGTGATGTAATAAATACTTGTTGTTTTATACTTCTACTTTTGTGATAATTTGTTACAATAGAGGATAGAACTAACTCAGGAATACTGTCACATCTTTTTAAATTTTTTTAGACTTCTAAGTTTCTGATAATATGTGACAACACCATAGAAGGAACTAATTCAGGAATATCGTCACATATTATTAGAACTATTTTTTTAAAGCATCTTAATATTAATGAAATCATTACACTTCTAAGTTTGTGATAATTTCCTTTGGGGAAGTAAAAAAACAGTTTACCCTAACCGTGACCTACTTATCCATGAGATGATTTTTAAACTTCCTGAAATCAATCAATGCTTCCCTTTGAAATGCATAGTGCCCATTTTAAACAATGTGCATTCTTTAGCAATCAGTTTAATAAAATAGTGTCTAATTTCTAGTTTTCTGTCTTTTTATTCTTGGAGGAAGAGGGTCCAGCCACCAGACACTGTCAGCCAATATGCAGAGACAGGAATAGGTCCACAAAACTTTGACAGAAGCCTGCTGATTCTGGAGAACAGTGAGAGTAGCCTCTCCAAGATGTGTTCTGTTCTTCCATTTTCAAAATCAGCTTATATCTAAAAGTTTAAAGTAAAGACCACATTAACCCTTATTTTAAATAATAATCAGCACAACTCAGTGACCTATTACAACATTCCAATTCAAAAGTTAATGTCCTAACTCAATCACCTAAACAACCCAAGATAGGCATCTTTAGGATGGGAGCTAAATTTACAAAGCAATAAGAATGAGAGAGAGGAGGTAAAGGTCACCTAGGAACCTAGGACTTTAACTGACTAGACCAGCTGTGTCCTGTTGACCCTGCCCTGACTGACTCCATTTTAATCTCACTACATGTGCTTACACCTTCATGCAAATATCCTAGCCTGTGGTAGTGTCATTTAATATCTAAGTACAGAAATATTCTGCTTTAATTTAGGAAAAGGCAGAGAGATCTCCTCAGTGAAATAATTTGTGTGATCTTTGAAATGACCTGGAATCAAATTAAGATTTTTCTCTGTGTCTTTTATTTACATGGTAGTGAAAAACGTTGAAACCTGAAACTCTTCAGGATATGTGGTATGTCTGTGTGCATGTATACACGGATACATACGTGTGTGTATATACTGGATATGTATATATATGTATGTGTGTGTGTGTGTGTGTGTGTGTGTGTGTGTGTATATATATATATATATATATATATATATATATATATATATATCTCCAGTATTTGCTTAAAATAAGTTTGTTGCATTTTATAAGTTTCACCACACTTCTCTGGCCATCATTTTGTAACCCCTTCCAAATATTTATCTTAGAAATGAATAGGCTGGGTGGCACCTGTGGCTTAGTGGGTAGGGCGCTGGCCCCATATACTGAGGGTGGCAGGTTCAAACCCTGCCCTGGCCAAATTGCAACAAAAAAATAGCCAGGTGTTGTGGCAGACCCCTTTAGTCCCAGCTACTCGGGAGGCTGCAAGAGAATCACCTAAGGCCAGGAGTTGGATGTTGCTTTTAGCTGTGTGACGTCATGGAACTCTAATGAGGGCAACAGAGTGAAACTCTGTCTCAAAAAAAAAAAAAAATGAAAGAAATAAATAGGGTTTTTCTAATATTATTTTATTCAGGGTTTCTAAATTTCCATTTTGCAGACCTGATTCTGTTGTCTGTTAAGTTCTAGATTTTATAATACTTATAAGCTGTTTCTAATCTGTTTTAACTGCCTTGTTCTGTCCTGAAATGTCAGAGCACTGACTAGGTCTTGGAATTAACATGGTAGTTAAGAAACTTGACAAAGTTTTACACAGCAGATTTTAACACCAACAAAATACACAGGAGAACGGTGAAATTAACATTAATGTATGCTTGCACACACTTTTAAAATCATATGTCCATGATCAAGGAATTAAAAAATAGTCATGTTTATAGGATGATTTTTATGATGAAGACGGATTTTTATGATGAAAAGAACTTTCCATATGAAAAGCAACTTACTAAATGTAATGCAGTAATCCCCTCTCTGGAAGGAACAGCAGATTTAAGTAGGCATTTGGTTGTCTCTTGTTGCAAGTTTTTTTCCATTGGCTTCTTTAACCTATGATAAAACTGCTTTAAAAGCACTAATAGCTTTTTTTCACAGCCATGAAGGAGATCATATGATAGATATACCTGTAATATCACTGACCTTGGGTGGATGGACTCTGTAATTTAGGAACCTGGAGTCCTGGTATTTGGCGTCCTATACAGACTCTAAATAGCAACACAGTGGTCAGATCTCCCTGGGGTCCACACTGCTTGGGGCTCTACTCTCACTGTCTGGGAGATTTCAGGCCAGTTACTTCGCTATTCTTAGCCTCAGGTTCCTTACCCCCAAATGGAGGCAACAAAATTATCTACCTTCATGAGTGATATCTTCAAACAGCATGTATGTATATAAAGTCCCTAGAACAATGACTATGATGTATGCACTTTTTATTTGTTTTTGTTTTTAATTGGCGAGTGGTAAGATTCCATGGTGGTGGGAGAATAAAACCATAGTCTTTCTTCTTTCTTTTCTTTCTTTCTTTTTTTTTTTTTTTTTTTGCAGTTTTTGGCAAGGGCCAGGTTTGAACCTGCCACCTCTGTATGTAGAACTGGTGCCCTACTCCTTTGAGCCAAAGGTACTGCCCAAAATCATGGCCTTTGAATACACTGTGCTCCCAGCTGGCAACAAAGAATGCTTTCTGTTATAAAGATCTTTGATCCCTCATGCAGGCTGAACACTTCTGGGCTGGAAGTGCTGGGGCCTGCCAAGAGCTGGACTTAAGGCCCAGTTCTTCAGCCTGACAGCCTTTCTCTTTACTACCCTGGACCTCTGTTTATCCACCTGTAAATAACAATAGTGCAGGAAAAGTACAATAGTGCAACAATGCACTGTGCATTACAATAGGGCACCAATGGTGCCTCCTAGGGATTCAATGTGAGTAAAGTGCATTTTTCAGTAGGAAATCCTTTGGGTCTAAAGCGCAATATTCAGTTGAAACATTAAGAAAATGTTTTAAAAATCATAGGCAATAATGTGCTCTTCTAAGAGCTGCTCTGGGGAGCCTGTCTGTGTTGCACACAGTTCATGGGGCCCAGTGAAGGTAGCTAAGCTCAGCCCAGGGGTGGGGGCAGTGGCCGCCTGGGTTTGGATCTCTGCAGAGCACAACCTTTGTTGGGTGTGGCAATGGCTCCTGAAACTGTTAGTCATTCAGAGACTGCAGGGCTGGCCAGGAAGGGACAGCACTGGGTCGATTCTGTATCAAAACCATTCAGCATTGTGGTGAGCACCTATAGTCCCAGCTATTTGGGAGGCTAAGGCAAGAGAATCACCTAAACCCAATAGCTGGAGATTGCTGTGAGCTGTGATGCCACAGCACTCTACCGAGGGTGACAAAGTGAGACTCTCTCTAAAAAAAAAAAAATGGATTTTTTTTCCTTCTTTCCATTTGCCATCTGCCAAAATGTCCATTCCAGGCCTGAGGAATCAAGCCAGGTTTTCTTCCAGCTATACAACACACTCCAGTTTGCAAAACAGGTTGGGGATTGATCAGGAGCTGTGTAGAGAACTTTGGGGCCAATGGGGACATTTACTTGGGGTCAGAGAGCTGAGTGGGATGGAGAGGTCATTGGCCAGAGACAGAAGGAGCCTGTGTGCAGATGTGCCACAGACACCCCATTCATTGCCACCAACTCACCTTTGCTAAGCATGGCCCCTCCCAGCGGTAGGTATAGCCCTTTGCCCTTCATTCCCCTATAACTCTAATTATCTCAATGTCTCCTCCTTGAATCCCCAGGTGGCTCAGTCCCTGTTGTTGGATTCATTCCTGTATCTCATGTCCTTCCTTTCTCCCCTGTACCCCTCCTGCTCACCCCCTCTCTCCTCTCCTAGGGCTCCGCTGGGGATGCTGGCTGCACTTGCCTTCTTCTGCCAGTAGATGGTGGCATCTTTACAGCACTGGTACCTACAGTTTTGTTTGGGCTAGATCCCAAAAGGCTCTGCTGCCTGTGCACCCTGGGCACCCTGAGCTTTGGGTGGGGTGTTCTAGTAACAACACTGGATCCTGGGGATTTGCAGAACTCCCAGAAACCCACACATGGGGGGAGGCTAGAGACATCACTGGTCTGGTTTTCCTGCTTCGGAACTGGGGCCCCAGGACACTTTTCATTGCTCCATTAGGTAAAAACAAACAAACAAACAAACAAAAAACCACCACCAACAAAATCCTCTCCTGTATTTAAAATCCAGGATATCTTGCAGATCATATCAGGCAATCTCTGAGAATTTCAGAAGATGTGGCAGCATGGGCCTCATGCCTCCTGGGCCACAGGGGCAGTAGCAGTGTCCCCTGCCTGTTTGGACAACACAGGCATTCTCAGATCCACCTTGGTGTGTGCTCCTGCTCCACACACTTCTCCCAGCAAAGCAGCCTGTCTTGTGAGCTAGGGACTTCCTGTCAAAATAAACTTCATTAGAATCTCGCAGTGTAATGGCAGCAAGAATTAAGTTACTGGGCATAGGCTGTGTGTTCCAGGCCTCCCAGCATTATACCCCAGTTCATTTGCCATTCAGACAGGTATCATTATCCCCATTTTACATAAGGGGAAACTGAGGCTCAGAGAAGCTGTCACCTGCCCCACTGCACAGCAGGGACCACCTGTACATAGGCATGTCTGCATGGAAAGCTTTGTTTATTATACCGCCAGATCGTCAGGTGCACAAAGGGGCATCTGGGAGTGAAGAGAGAGTCCCCCTCCCATGCCAGCTTCTCACCTGTGTTTTCTGTTGTCCATGTCCATCTGGGAGGTCTTGCCCATGCCGAGGCTCCTTGCAAGGTGAGAAATGCTGGCTACTGGACCCCAAGGTGAAAAAGCAGTCCTGAAGGCCTGAATCATGGCTAATTGAAGGAACTGATAAACTCTGTCAATGTCAGAATGGATTTTTGATAGAGTTCTTTCTAGCTTTTTTTTTCTTATATAAGAAGAAATGAGGTAATCTCACCTCTTCAAATTCCCAAACTAAATGAACAGCTCTGAGGAATTCTGGGAAGATGGTCAACTTGTAGCAACGCTCAGCAGAGGCTCCTGACCAAAGGGAGAAAAACTGGATGGTATCAGATTCTATAAAGCCAAACATGGGGAGCTGAGCCAGGAAAGAAGTTCAGCAAGTTGTAACTTAAAGGGAGAACATTCAAGAAAACAAATTACAGGTACAAGCCACCAGAGAAGATGCCCAGCTTCCTCTGTTTGCCTGGAGAGTCAGGGAGTGTCTCTTCAAAATATCCCCAGGGGTATGAGCCCTATTGTTCCCACCACCACTGCTGTTGCTCTGTGTCATGGGGCACCACTTCTCCTTCTCTCATAGGGTTCCCTCAGCCTCAGTTCACCGTCTTTTCCTTGCTTCCATGTGGCAGAATCAGCACAGACCAGCAACAGCCCACACCCTGTCCACACCTCTTGAGAAAATACCCAAGAATTAGGACTCCATGGGGGTCAGGCTTTCAGACCTTGGGCTTAGAGTGGAGGGGAGTGCTAGGAGTTCATAATGCTGGTTCAGACCAGGGAAATAGAAAAGCCTAGCCAGGTGACTCTGAAGTTTGATGCCTACAGTGCCATATGAGGGTGCTGCAGCAGAAAGAATTGGGAAAGAAACTATAGGACAGATCAGAAATACCTCTGTGCCTTACATGTTGTAGAAAAGTGGTGTAAAGTCGAACGTGAAAATTGAACATGTATGATCAAGAGCACCTTATACAGTGAGGTCTGCACAGAAAGAATTGTGCTCAAAAGAAACAGTGAAGTCAGATTGCTCCACAGAGCTAGTGTAACCCCTGAAGCCAGTCTCGCAAATTATTATCAGCTCCTGCAGAAGCAAGTTGATACTGAGACTCCAAATTAAAATATATATGGAGTCTCAAAAGGTGGGAATGAGAGAGAATATATGTGAAGGATGAGATCTAGGAGAACGAAAGTCTTCTCAAGGAGACCCCAGTGATACACCTTTGAAATCCTCCCCATACTGACTCAGCTCTTAGGAATCTGCAGAAACTTAACTCCTGGGTTCTGGGAACTAACACTTGGTTTAGCTTGTATAAAAACCTGCAGTTCTATAAAAGTCAGTGCCAGCTTCTCTAGCTTGATTCAAACTGACCAATGAGAAAGTTACCTATGAGCGAATATTTTTTGCCTGGAGATAAAAAAGAGACTGGAGCCCCATTTTTGGGACTCTCAGTCCCTCACTCTGTGAGCTGAAATAAAGTCTTTCTTCTTTTAAATGTGGTGTTTGAGTGCTCTTTCTCCTTTGGGTCTTGTCTTCCTGCAACATTTCTACTCTCTACTTGCCACAGATTAATTTTTAGGTCCCATATGTGTTTGTTAGTATGAACTTTCCCCTTAGTATTACTTTTGCAGTTGCCTAGTGAGTAACTAAGTGATTGTGTACTGAATATTGGTAGAAATATGGGTAGTAAAGACTACTCAGATGAGGTCTCAGATGAAAATGAGGAATAAAGTATTGGAAACCTTAGGAAAGACTATCCTTGTCACAATGTGGCAAAGCATTCACCTGAAGTATGCTTAAATCCCAAGATTTTATGGAAGGCAAAACTAAAGAACAAAAAAATAAGATATCTGACATTTGGGATAGTTCATGACTTTTTACTGTTTATAGTAAAATGCAAGAAGAGAACAACAATTCAGAGATGGAATTAATAATTAAAAGGGAAAGATAGTGAAAGCATTTGGCAAAATCTTCAGTCTGTCCCTTGTTTAAAGAATTAAAAAGGCTTGCAGGAATTACCCTCTTTCCTTTTTTGTTTTTGCCATGTGAGAACATGGCCTTTGACTTACTCAGACACAGTGGAAGGGCTCTTGAAAGATCTCAGCACCTTGATCTTGGACTTTGAGTCTCCAGAACTGTGAGGAAATAAATTTCTGTTCCTTATAAACTACCTGAGATATACCAAATTGGATTCCACACCACCACAGTAAAGCACATATCATAATAAATTTAGTCACACAAGTTTCTTTGGCTTTCCAATACAGTTATCTTAAACACTGCTATAGTCTATTAAGTACAAAATAGCATTGAATCTAAATAAAGGTACACACATTAATTAAAAATACTTTATTGCTACAAAATCAAGCAATCATCAGAGAATTCAATAAGTCACAATTTTTTTGCTGGTGAGGGTCTTGCCTTGATGTTTATGACTTCTGACTGGTCAAGGTGGTAGTTGCTAAAGGTTGGGATGGCAACCTTTAGCAATTTCATAAAATAAAAATATATGGTTTGCCACATCAATTAACTGTTCTTTTCATGAAGGATCTCTATATAGCATTGCCATGCTGTTTGATAGAGCTTTATCCACAGCAGATCGTCTTTCCAAATTGGACTCAATCCCTCAATCTTCTCGGGCCCTGCTGCTAGTTTGCTGACTGAATTTATTTAGTATTCTAAATTCTTTAGTGTCATTTCAGAGATGTTTACAACATCTTCAACAGGAGTAGATCCCATCTCAAGAAACCATTTTCTTTGTTTATCCATAAAAAGGCATCTCTTCATCCGTAACCCTTTTTTCTTGAGATTGCAACAATTCAGTCACATCTTCAGGCTCCTCTTCCAATTCCAGTTCTCTTACTATACTCACCACAAGTGCAGTTATTTTCTCCACTGAAGTCTTGAATGCCTTAAAACAATCCACTAAGTTTAGAATCAGCTTCTTCCAATGTCCTATTAATGTTGATATTTTGACCTACTTCAATGCATCCAGAATTGTGAATGCTTTTCAGGTTTCAATTTGGTTTTCCCAGATCTGTGGAATCACAATCTGTGGCAGCTCTACCCTTATGAAATGTATTTCTTCAATAGACTTAAAAGTCAAAATTACTCCTTGGTCCCTGGGCTGCAGAATGGATGTTGTGTTACCAGGCAGGAAAACAGTAATATGCTTGTACCCCTCTGCAAGGTGTATAAGTAGGTGCATTGAGTAACTAGGTGCATTGTCAAGGAGCAGTAATATTTTGAAATGAATCTTTTTTTCCTGAGCCTTGGGGATTTTGGAATGGTAAATGAGCATTGGCTTCAATTTAATTATCATCACCTGCATTAATTTCCTATAAGAAAGTCAGCCTGTCCTTTGAAGGTTTGAAACTGGGCATTGTTTTGCCTGCTCCTTTCTAGCTGTGAAAATCCTACATGGCCTTTTATTCCAATAAAAGGCTATTTTGTCTATGTGGAAAAATCTGTTGTTTGGCATAGTCACCTTCATCAATTCTCCTAGGTCAGATTTTCTGAATAACTTGCTTTAGTTTCTCTATCAGCACTTGCTGCCTCACCTTTCACTTTTATGTCATGAAGATGGCTTTGCTTCTTAAACTTCATGAACCGACCTCTACTAGCTTCAATTTCTCTTCTGAACATTCCCCATCTCTCTCTGCCTTCATGAAATTGAAGAGAGTCAAGGTCTTTCTCTGGATTATGTTTTGGCTTTGTAGAATGCTTTAGGTGGTGTGATTTCCTATTCAGACCACTAAAACTTTCTCCATATTAGGAAAAAAGCTGTTTCTCTCTCTTTTTTTTTTAAATACATGTATTTTATTATTCTTCATTACATTATTTCCTCCCCCCCACCCATCCATGATAAGACAGAATTGATTTACAGAAAAGAATACAGAAAACACCAAAGCTCCTGGTAGTGGGAGAGATTTCAAGTAGGGAGAGAGAAGCTCTCTCCGTTCCTCTCCCGGTCTTTCCCC
>CAUYRH010175524.1:0-10042 GCA_963574655.1 Perodicticus potto | reverse complement strand
GTCTGTCTTTTTTAGAGAAGTTTCTACTCATGTCTCTTGCCCATTGATATATGGGATTGTTGGCTTTCTTCATGTGGATTAATTTGAGTTCTCTATGATCCTGGATATCAAGCCTTTGTCTGATTCAAAATATGCAAATATTCTTTCCCATTGGGTAGAATGTCTATTTGCTTTAGTTGTTGTCTCCTTAGCTGTACAGAAGCTTCTGAGTTTAATTAAGTCCCATTTTATTCTAGTTGGCATCTGTCATCCATTTGTACTGCTATAACTAAAACCACAGACTGGCTAATTCATAAAGAACAGAAAAATTTGTTTCTTGCTGTTCCGGAGACTGGGAAGTCCAAGATCAAGGTGCTGGCATTCAGTGTCTGGTGAGGGCCTTTTTGCTACGTCTTCACAAGACAGAAAAGAAGAGCCCACTCATCAACTAAAGGCGCACCTCTAAATCCTATCATATTGGCAATTAAGTTTCAACATATGAATTTTGGAGGACACAGCCACATGATAGCAGCTTTTCTTCACCCGGGGAACTATTGCCCACTCTCTGCTTAAAACTTGTCCTGAGGATCCAGCTAGCTCACTGACTTGTCATTTCTTGGGCCCCTGCTGACTTCTCCTTCTCTGTGTGATCATTAAACTCGGTGGTTTCCTATAGGTTTCTCCTTGAGCTGTTTGTTCTTCTCACTGTGTGCTCTCTCCAAGCCATCTCATCCCCTCTCAGAATAGTAACTAACATTCAATGGCTTTCGAATCTTTATTCTCAGACCTGATTTTTCCCCTCAAGTCTTATATCCAGTCACTGATAGGTCTTATGAACTTAATGTTCCCTACAGAAACCGTGTGGAAGAAACTTCTAGTTGTTGCCTAATATCATATCTCACTTTCCAGCTTTGTAATAAATAGGTGGACCCATGCATCCCTGAAATAAAGACTATATTCCCCTCAAAACTAATTTTGGTTTGCAATTAAGAGTGGTGATGTGACTAAATTGGGGGCAACCGGGTGTAAGCAGAGACATCCCATGAAGTCTCTGGAATGCCCCCTGAAGGAAGAGGGGCAGGCCCCCTCACCTTGCTTCTTGCTGCTCCCTGAGAGGCAGGCATGAGGCTGGATTTCACATCAGAGAGTAGAAGCTGCTTAATGTGGATGGCAACAAAATGAAGGATCCTTGGTCCCTGATGTCATGGAACTGCTATGCCAACCAATCCTGGACTACCAACGCCTACATACGTTAGGAATAACATAAACCGTCATCTTGTGTAAGCCACTGTTTTGAGGGTTTCTGATCCTTAAGTTGAAACTAATCCTCTTACATGATACCTCAAATAAATCTCATCTGGAATCTCTCAAATCTGGACTTGTAAGTGTCATAGACAGTCATCTCCTTATTACTTAAGCAAATGTGAGTCCTGTTTCAGTGACTGTATTGGTTTGCTGCAGCTCCCATACAAAGCATCACAAACTGGGTGGCTTAAAATGATAGAAATGTATTCTCTTATGGACTTCCAGAGGCCAGAGGTTTGCAATTGAGATATTGAAGGCCCTAAGAGAGACTCTTCCCCACGCCTCCCTCTTAGCTTCTGCTGGTTGCTGGCAATCTTTGCCATTCTTTGGTCTGTGGAAGCGTCACCCTGATCTCTGCTTCCATCATCACATAGCGTTCCCACTGTGCGTCCTTCTGTGTCTCTTCTTTTCCTATTGGGACACCAGTCATATTATATCAGGCCAACCTTAATTCAATACAACCTCATCCTGGCTTGATTACACCTGCAAAGAGCCTATTTCCAAGTAAGATCATATTCACAGATACTGGAGGTTAGGATCTGAACACATGTTTTGTGGGATTAACCCATTTTAATCCATGACAGTGACAAAAGCCTACAGTAACCAAAGTCATATTAAAGAAGCATAAAGTTATACCACCTACTCTCAAGACTTACTATAAAGTTACAATAATTAAAACAGTGTGGCATTTGCTGAGGATAAGCAAATGGACCAATGACACAGAATAGATTCCAAAAATAGAGATACATATATTTGGTTAATTGATTTATATGAAAGGCATCAGTGCAATTCAATGAGAAAAGAAAAGTTTTTTCAACAGTGGAGCTGGAATAACTGAATATCTCTATGGAAAAATTTTACTATAATGTGTACCACACAGCCCACACAAAAATTAATTTGAAATAGACTATAGGCCTAAATATAAAGACTAAAACTATAAACCTTTGTGATGGTACTAACAATTTGTTTATAATGTATTTGTTAGGAAGAGTCCCTGTTGCAGTATCCCACACCCAGGAAGTGTGCCATATACCCTTACCTTATGTCCACTAAGTGGGAGCACACCACCTTCCCTCCCTCCTCTCCTCTCCCCACTCCCCCCATCTTGAACTGAATTGAGTTTTTCTATTATGTGTGTATTAGATCATCTACTGGCTTCATATTAGTATTGAGTGCATTGGATACTTGCTTTTCCATTCCTGTGATACTTTACTAAGTAGAATGTGTTTCAATTCCCTCTAGATTAATACAAAAGGTGTGAAGTTTCCATCATTTTATGGCTGAATAGTACTCCATGGTGTACATATACCACTATTAATTGATCCATTTCTGGGTTGATGAGCATTTAGGTTGTTTCCACGTCTTGGCTCTTGTGAATTGAGCTGTGATAAACAATCTAGTGCAAATGTAAAACTATAAAATTTTCAGAAGAAAACATGGAAGAATATCTTCATGACCTTGATGTAGGGAAAGATTTTTTTAGACAGATTACAAAAAGCACTAATTATTTTTTTAAATTTGAAAACTTAGACCTTATCAATATTTAAAAAAAAAAAATTTTTTTTTTTTGAGACAGAGTCTTACTGTGTTGCCCTGGCCATCCTGGCTCACAGCTACCTCAAACTCTTGGACTCCAGTGATCCTCTTGCCTCAGCCTCCTGAATAGCAGCCGACAGGTGCCTATCACTGTGCCCAGCTAAGTTTTCTATTTTTTTGTAGAGACAGGGGTCTTACTCTTGCTCAGACTTACTCCTAAGCTCAAGCAATCTATCTGCCCTAGCCTTCCAGAGTGCTAGGATTACAGGCATGAGCCATGGTGCCTGGCCTAAAACAATAGCTTTTGTTCACGAAAGACACCATTATAAAAAAGAAAAGGCAATCCACAGATTGGAAGAAAACATTGTAATACATGTATCTGACCAAGGCTTTGTTTTTAGACCATAGGAAGACCATCTACAAATTAAGCATAAAAAGACAACTTGTTTAAAATTTTAAATGGTCAAAACACTTAAATTTTCACCTCACATAGAGTATATACTATGTATAAAAGACCAATAAACACATGAAAAGTCAAACATACAATTACCCTATGATCTAGCAATTGTCTTATATATTTACCCTGGGAAAATGGAAAACAATATAAAAATAAATATTTATTCATAGTAGCAAAAAAACTGGTAAAAACCCAAATGTTCATCACCAGAAGAATAAACACACAACTATGATGTATTCATACAGCAAACTGCTATTCAAGGCTGGGCATGGTGGCTCACACCTGTAATCCTAACACATTAGGAGGCCATGGTGGAAGGATTCCTGGAGGCCAGCAGTTCGAGACCAGTCTGAGCAAGAGCAAGATCTTGTCTCTACAAAAACTAGAAAAATTAGCCAGATGTGGTGGTGGGCGCCTGTACTCCCAGCTACTCCTGAGGCTGAGGCAGCAGGATCCTTTGAGCTCTGGAATTTTCTATTGCAGCATGCTATAATCCAGTAGTGGCGCCACTGCTCTCTAACCAGGGTGACAAAGGAAGACCCTGTCTCAAAGGAAAAAAAAAAAAGCCCTCAGCAATAGAGTGAATTAGTAACACACACAACAATGTGGATGAATCTTAGGAACTTGATGTTTGCCAGGGTGCTATAGTGGGTGGAATAATGGCCTCTCAGCCATGTCTGCCCTAATGCCCACAATCAGTGACTATGTCCCTTTACCTGGCAAAAGGGACTTCATGTGATGAAGGTTAGAAATTTTCAGACAGGAAGATGGTTCTGGATTTTCCAGGTGGGTCCAATCTAACCACATAAGTTGTTAAAAGTGGAAAACCTCTCCTGGCCCCTCTCTTGGCCGCGGTGGGAGGGAGTAGTGACTATAGAAGAATGATAGGATGCAGTGTTGCTGGCTTTGAAGATGAAGGCAGGGGCCATGGGCCAAGAAATGTGGGTGGCCTCTAAATGCTGGAAAAGACAAGGAAATAGAGTCTCCCCTACAGCTCCCAGAAAGAACACAGCTCCACTGACACCTTGGCTTTAGCCCAGCATGATCCTTGGTAGACTTCTAATATTATATATAATATCTCCAACTATTTTAAATTGCACACATACTTTATGGACATACCGTGCATGTTTATATCTATATATTGTATTTATTAAGTAATAATGTGTATTAAAATTGATATTATTTTAAGCTTCTAAATTTTCTAAATTTGTGATCATTTGTTACAGCAACAGCTAGCAGACTAAGAGAAGTGCATACTATATGGTACCATTCATATAAATCCAGGTTCAAAAACAGGTCAAATTTATCCGTGGAGCTGTGAGTCAAATGGATGGCTGTCTCCCGGGAGGGCACACCCTAGGGAGAGGGCACAAGGGAACGTTCAGAAATCGTTGTTCTGTCTCTTGATTTGGATGATTGTTGCAGCAGTGTAGACATCTGTTAACAACCATTGAACTCAGTATAATTGACTAACAACAAACAGCACACTTAAGATTTATTATGCACTTTGCTGTACCTAAAACATACCTCTGTCATAATTTTTTAAAAGCAGGAGCAGCCACGCAGGTTGCCTTCCCGAGTGTCTTCTATTCTTAAGTTTTAGTCTGTTTCCCTTTGCAAGAGAAAGCACACTCCCTTCATTGTTTCCAGACCCACAATCGCCATCTTCCAGCCAAAATGCCACTGTTCTAACCACCCTAAAAAGTCCCAGGAAAGCCTGGGGTCTCTCTGGCCAGCAGGGTCTGCAGGAGGAGGAGAAACAACCCTGGCATCTAACACGTCTCAGACCCTGTACATTTCTTTCCTGTTCTTGGGATGAGCCCACGAAGTCAGTATTAAGATTTTTTCCATTTTACAAATAAGACAATTGAATGATTTTACATTTCAAAATATCTAGAAAAGAAGACTTGAAATGTTCCCAACACACAGAAATGATGAATACACCAGGTGATAGATGTCCTAAACACTCTCCTAGGCATGTAACAAAATATGTGGACATATGCCCAGTACATATATACAAATACTATGTATCAATACAAAGTTTTTCTTAATTATAAGAAAAAGAAAACTGAAGTTCCAATAGCAAAGAACCCACCTGACATGACCAGCTAAGGGAGACAGCGCTTTGCTCCATGTCTGTCTGACTTCGTGGCTGACCCTTTCCATGACCACAAGAGACCCCCTCCTACCCTGCTGCCTCACTCCTTACATTGTGCCGGCTTCCTGGCAGGGAACACCAGTGATTTGTTACAAATGAAGGATGAAGGCAAGCAGATATTCCAGAGGTTAGGGACCTCCTTTAAAAAAGCCCAGTGGCAGAGCAGGCAGGGGACATTTTAAAGAACAAATATATCTCAGGGTGGTCTTTTAAAGGCTCCTCTCAGTATAATTGACTAACAACAAACAGCACAAATTTAGAGTGTATGTTGCGATAAGTTTTGACCTTCGTTCATGGGGGTAGTGAGCACAGCCGCCCCCCTCTGCCACAGGTTCCCTGCCGCCCCACTATGATCCCTTCCCTTCCCCTGACCCACTTTTTGTCACGACCCTCGGTTTGCATGTTCTGGAATTTTACACAAATGGAATCATATAGTACTCACTTCCTTCCATAATTATTTTAGGATTTACCCAAGTTGTGCGTGTAGCAATAGTTTGCTGCTTTTTATTGCTGAATAACAGTCCCCTGTATGGATGTGCCACGGTGCATTGGTCTTTTTACCTGACATTTGGGTTGTCTCTCTCGGGTAAATACATCAGAGTGGAAAGTGTGGATCATATCACACGCTTAAAGGAACGTGATCAACTTTTTACACTGAAAGAAAGAGAAGCACTTGAATGTGACTTACATCAAACAACCACAGCACTTCTTGGGCAGCCTCAGCACAGCAGTTTCCCCACAGCCAAGTTCTTCAACTTTCTGCTGCCACCATCTGGAAAAAAAAGGGCGAGACCTAGGGTCTGCGCTGCTGCCCCACACCACCACACCACGGCCTACTGCCCATTTGGAGACCACGCCACTTACCTGATTACAGGGGAGGAACTTCTGGGCGGATCAGCCACGGGTGTGACTCAGCAGGGAAGAGGAGAATGCAGGCTTAAACCTTTTCAGCCCTGCGTAGCATCTTAACGTCATGGAGGGAAAAGACATCCAACCCAAGCCAGTACCACCAGTGTTTCTCCCCCGCCCTCCCCCATGCCTGCCACCTGGTAAGTACTTAATTTGCATTTGTTGAATGAATGAATGATCCGATTAGTAACAGTGACGTTGCAGTCAGTTCGCAGCAAGAGCACTCAATGAGTCAGAAGACCTGGACTATGGCATTTGCCCTGCCACTAAACTCATGGTCGGGAGATGGAACTTTCCCGAGCCTCAAGTTTCTCATATATCAGATTAGAAAAACAACCTGAGTTCTTTAGCTTTAGAAACATTTAAATTAGGCTCAGCACCTATAGCTCAGCCACAGGGCGCCAGCCACACACATTGGAGCTGGTGGGTTTGAACCCAGCCCCAGCCTGCCAAACAACGACAACAACAAGAAAAAAAAAATAGTCGTTTGGTGATAGGTGTTATCAACATAGCAGAAAGTTTTAGTGTTCAGTAAAACCTCATACTCTAAGTAGAGGCTATTGTATTGTATTGCATTTATTAGAATACAATAAAACTAACAAGTTATTAATGCACTTTAGGTGGGAAAAAAGATATGCAGGAATCCAAAATTCTTCATAAAGGGCCAGTTCTCATCTGACCCTTATTTGTCCTCCTCTGTCCCCAGCTCCACATTGCCCCCATGCTTACACTCAAGAGTTTGTTTCTTTGGTTTAGAGCTGAGGTAGGCGATGGGGGACATTACTGCAGATGAAGTGGTAAATCATGACTTTCTGAGGATGAAGCAGCAGATTCTCCATCCTCTAAGACTCCGTGGCACTGCTTTGTGCATTCCAACGAGATTACTTTACTCTTCCCTGTGTTCCAACACAGTTGCTTGCCTGGGTAGAAATGATTAAATGAACACACACGTAAACTAGGCAGGCAGCCCACCGGCATCATTTGAGTGAAGAGAAGGAGAAGAATGCAAAATTCCCTTCTAAGTGGCACCCTTTTCCAGAAACTTCTGCTGGAAAAAACTTCAAGATGCTCACACACATTGCAATGAAATAAGAATAAAGCAAAGGCATGTTTTCAATAATGAGAAACAGACCAGCTATATAGGTTCCCAGGGCTGTGGAAGCAGCATTGCTCATGACCCCATTTGTCCCCCTCTAAGAGGAACTCAGTGAACAGCTGTCCTTGTCTCTCCCCCTAACCATACTTTTATGCTTTTGACATACTCTTCAGGAGGATGATTTTTTGAGGTGGAATTATAGTTTAACTTAATAATTTTTAAACACTAAAAGTTTGGGTGACTTTGCAAGAAAGAGAAACAATGAAATTAAGCTTGGTGTTATCAACATAGCAGAAAGTTTTAGTGTTCAGTAAAACCTCATACTCTAAGTAGAATATAGTAAGGTGTGTTAAATGGGGAGCGGCATCAATGTGAATACATAACCTCTGTACTCTCATGAAACGAGGCCCAACATCAGCAGCTGTTCTTTGGATTATCCCCAATACCTGTAAGCATCACTAGTCCTGGAATTTGTTCTCTAATTTCACCAAAGGAGGAAAAAGAGACTCCTTGGAGAATAGCAGCTGATTGACTGTCTTTGGGAAGAAAAAAAAGATCACTTTGAATCTGGAATATCTTATTGCTTCCAGAAAGTAAAGATGCTTTGCTCTTTAAAAATGTCTGGAGTAGAGCAATTCCTCGTGAACACTCATGTAAAGGCAATTTAAGTATCTTCATCTTCATCTACAAAATAATGACTCTCAAATTTGAGTATCAGAATGACCTGGAGGTACAAAAACACACTGCTGGGCCCACCTCCAGAGTTTCTGATTCAGAAGATGTGGAGTGAGGACCAAGAATCTGCAATTTTACCACGTCTCCTGGTGAAACTACCCCTGCTGGACAAGAAACCACACTTTAAGAACCATTGTCAATCATAAATTATCTTGGCCAGGCGTGGTGGCTCACGTCTATAGTCCCAACGCTGTGGGAGGCCAAGGCGGGTGGATTTCCAGTGTTCACAGAGTTCGAGACCAGCATAAGCATGAGTGAGCCAGAGTAAAAGACCCTGCCTCTCCTACCAGGAAAGAAGACCACGGGCGTTGTGGCAGGCGCCTGTAATCCTAGCTACTTGAGAGGCAACTGGCACGAGAATTGCTACAAGGAAGGACAATAAAAAAAAAAAAAAAACAAGGAAATTAAGAAGAGTGCAAGCCAACTGATATTAAAAGCAAAATAATAAAAAAAAGAAAACCACAAAAAAATTTAAAAAATATATAAATTATCTTAATTGAATTGGATAAGTCTGAGCATCTATGAGTTCACTGTGACACTCAGAAAAGTTGACATAAAATTTACAGAAAGGTATTTACAAAAACTTATTATAGATATTAATATAGGTGGAGGTTTGTATCTCCTTTTAAGTACATGTCAGCTTATAAAGCATAAGTCTTTTAAAATCTGTGTAAGCAATAAGGATCACACAAAAACAATCCACAAGTTAACGAAACAACTGCAGGAAAAGCAGGAAGTGCCTAGAAGCAGATAAAACTGTCAGGTGTCAAGGGAGCTCCCTGCATTCTAAAATGTCAGGGTTTCAGGGAGCTGCCTATATCCTGGCTTTTTGGAGCACTCTTGGTTAAAAAATGACCAGACACCCCAAAGTAAAGTAAGTGTGAAACAAAGTTTATGGAGAAAAAGAAAGATAGGTTTACAAAGCAAGACACATTCACCATGGACAGCGAACAGACCCTTGCCGCAGCAAGTAGGCAAAGCGGCCTCAAACAGCCAGCAGTTCTGTTTTATACTGTCTGGTGGGGCCCTTTTCGTGGTTTAGAGGGAACATGGAACCAGAGTCTTATCGCACATGCGGACCTCCCATGAGCCTCTTGGAAAGCCCATTGGGGTGTGAACTGCAATGTAGATTTAAGCTAATGACATGTTAATTGGCCTTTAAGCCTACTCTAGGTCACCTTCAAGACTCTATTGTACCTGTTGCCAGGCTAGAGAGTTTTCTACATCCTTCTGCAGTTGGCACGCTAAGTTCTGATTGGTAGATTGGTAGGGTGGACCCTCCTCCCCAGGTGTGAGTAATTGATCAGGACAGAATCAGAATGATACAGAAGTCTGGGGATCCACCCTTGTTCTCCTTCCCCAGGAGAACCCAATTTCTAACTAATTACCCAGCAAAACTAATCAGCATCAGTTCATTATAAGCACAGGAGAACCAGCGGGCATAAGCGCTACACTGGTAAGAGTGGCTAATTCCAGACAAGCGTAAGGGCTGAGGAGGCCACACTCCTCAGGGATTATTCCCCAGGCATTTGGAGGGACGCTTCCTTTTGTTTGGTCGGAAGGCTTCTTGGGTTAGTTAGAGGACGCTTTGATTGACTCAAGAATACGGGGTGGGACTGAATAAACCAGACGTTTGTTCTTTCTCACAGATGGGTAACATATTCTTCTCTCGTCGAGAGAACACCCCGCTGGGCTGTATTCTGGAGCACTGGGACATGTTTGATCCCCAGGCGCTGAAAAAAGACTATATGGTTTTCTTCTGCACCCAAGCCTGGCCTCAATATCGACTCTCCACTGGTGAACAATGGCCCCCAGAGGGTACTCTTAATTATGACACCATTCTTCAACTAGATGCCTTTTGTAAACG
>CAUYRH010175518.1:0-24830 GCA_963574655.1 Perodicticus potto | reverse complement strand
AAAGTTGATTAAAGCTACCACACATGATAATTTTTTGTTTCTTTCTGTCTTTCTGTCCCTCTCTCTCTCTCTCTATCTCTCTCTCTCTGTGTCTCTCTCTCTCTCTCTCTCTCTCTCTCACTCTCTCTCTCTTTCTTTCTTTCTTTCTTTCTTTCTTTCTTTCTTTTTTGTGGCAAGTACTGTGTTATTAGCTAGCCATATTGAAAAAGTCCCTCCTGCCCAATTTACAGTCCTGGAAACCTGCTCTTCTTATGTCTACCCAGATATTTCTATATGAGGGAGCCTTACAGCTTCCATTTTTCAATTTTAGAGCTGGAAAAAAAGAAAATTAGGTACTATATTGCCTCACAATATAGACCCTCATTTTCCAGTACAGTAGCCATGAGCTATTAGTGGCTATTTAAAGTTAATTGATTACATTAAATTTACTTACATTTAATTTAAAATTAAGTTTCTCAGTTGCACTAGCCACATTTCAAGTCCTCAATAACCACATGCAGGCTGGGCCAAGTCAAAGGCTGAGGCTAACAGGATCACTGGAGCTCAGGAATTTGAGATAGCCTGAGCAGGAGCAAGACCTCATTTCCACTAAAAATAGAAAAAATCAGCCAAGCATGTGCCTGTCGTCCCAGTTACTCAGAAGCCTGAGATAGGAGGTTCACTTGAGTCTAGGAGTTTGAGGTTGTAGTGAGCTATGATGGTGCCACTGCATTCTAGCATAGGTCAACAGAGTAAGACCCTATCTCAATAAACAAAACACAAACAACAAAATCCCCCCGTGCAGCTAGTGGGTACCATGTTGGCTACCATATTAGATGGTGCAGATATGGAACATTTCCATTGTCACAAAAAGTTCTATTGTATAGCACTAACATAGACTGATGAGGGAGCTACTGGTAGTATATAAGATGATTTGCAAAGAAGTTTTTGATAGTTATGTAGTATTTTAATATGTATTTGAAATTACATAGCTTACGGGACAAAGCTATTTGTCCACAGGTGTTACTGCTTAGAATAAGGCTGAAATATGCACTGAAATTTAAAATGCTAGTTGGTTTAATATACTATTGAACTAAGATACTAAGGTTACTAAGATATAAATGTGTGAAGATGATAGATGAATGAGTGAGACTTGGGGAACTAGGGGTTAGATTTTAAAAATAAAAATGGAAAAGAATGAATAGAGCTTCCAAAAGTACACAAGTGTTTATCCTGGAGCACTTATCTCCTCCTAACAAAGATTATCAGATAAAAAGTGCTGAACATTCAGACAAAGAAGGAAGAGGAAGAAAGGGAGGAAGCTGTAGGAAGTATAGAGGAACGTGCGAAGGAAAAGGGCCCACATAGGTGGAGAGGGCTGGGCAGCCATAGAGCAAGGGCTCAGAAGGCCCAGCCTGGGCACATCAGGGGCGTGGACTGGGGAAAGGAGGGACCTCGCAACTTTCCAGTTTGGGCAAAGTCAACAGCCTCAGGAAATCATCCCCCATTTTTATTTTCAGAGTTTGGGTTTCATTTACATAGTGAATTTCCAATGTTAACACATTTCCCAAACTTTCCAAACTATAATCTCCCTCTCTCCTTTCACTCACTGTAGGAGAAATTTTATTAGAGAAGATTTGGGTGGAAAGGTAGGAGCAGTTCACAATAAAAGATTTTTTAATCTTCTAAGTAAATTTTCAAACTTACTGATCCTTGAGTTAATCCGATAAGATGTTCCAATCTTGCCAACACATTTCGGAAAGCTACAGGTGCTGATGGTGCTGCTCCAGTGATCTTTCAAGCCCCCACAAGTGTCTATTACACGGTCAGCTGGTGATAGGAGAGGCTGTAACTCGCGCGTTTCATCTCATTCTTCAAGTCTAACATCCCCTTTAGAATATTTAATACTTTTGGCCAGACTCAAGAAGCCCAAAGGACCCAAGGATCAGACTGATCATGTGTACACAGAAGACAGAAGCACTGTCTTCACAGCAGGAAAGAGTGAAAATGGCAAGGGAGAAAGTGTCTTCCTTGAGAAGCTGTCAGATGACAAAAGCAAGGTGGTCCGTGGAGAAGGTAGTGACAGGGCTGTTTTGAGCAGACAAGAGGTCTCCCTGGGAATTCTAGAAATACTTAAGTGGATTTTTGGAGGAGAAACAGTGACATGTAAGGTAGAGCAATTTTGAAGAAGGAGATAGCTGGGTAGTAAAATCTGATTATAAATGCTAATGTGACCTTGCTTCTCCTCACAAAATTGTACATTCTAGAGTTGCACTTGGCATACATGTCTGCACTTGATCTCACACAAACTCTGTGAGATATTATTGCCATTTTCACACTAGAGAATCCTGAATTTGAGAAGGAGTGTGTTTCCTGCCTCGCTCCATCCCACAGACACTTCCCACAAACAAAGTGATGCCAAAGTCCACATCCCACCCGCTGGACCCGAGCTGCTACTTTAAGGAGATGATTTAGAGCCTTCAGTTTTAGACAGCAGCTGGCAGGCAAGTGAGCCCAGTAGATAAAAACCTTGGGTGGTTAAGGTTAGGAGGCATTCAGATTGCCTTTTACATAGGATTTGCTGTACTTCCCATGTGCAAGTGTGCAAAGGCCCCTCTATGCCTGAATATTGGTATGAAAAGCAAACATCGAAGAATTGGATGAACCTGATGCCTGACTATCCCTTGATTTTTCCAGGAAACCCTTATCCTACCAATGTGCATGTCCTGAGCCCTTCCACAGTTGACAATATCTGTTTTAAAGAACCATCACCAGTGGCTCTTGCCTGTAATGCTAGCACTCTTGGGAGGCCAAAACGGGCTGATCCCCTGAGCTCAGGAGTTTGAAACCAGCTGAGCAAGAGTGAGACTACTGTCTCTACTAAAAATAGAAAAACTAGCTGGGCATTGCAGTGGATGCCTGTAGTCTCAGCTACTGAGGAGGCAGAGGTAAGAGTATTGCTTGAACCCAAGAGTTTCAGGTTGCTGTGAGTTCTAATGCCACAGCACTCTACCCAGGGCAATAGTGAGAATCTGTCTCAAAAACAAAAACAAACAAAAGAACAAACAAAAAAACCCAACAACAACAAAAAACACCATTGTCAGGCAAAGAGAGGGTCATTATACAGTATGATCAAAGGGATTCCCAAAGCCCCAAATACATCTGCCTATATCTGTAGAATTTGTTATGGTAGGATGTGACATTCACATGAGAAAAAAATTCCTTTTGAGTTTACTTTCTCCTTAGGAAAAAGAAAACAGTAGAGAATTTTTTTTTTTCTTTTTGGCTCCCTATCATTCATTTCTCCTCTCTAATATTCCAAGATCCCAGACCTCTTTTGGGTAATCACCTTTACCCACCCTTGTATGCAGACCTTGCAGAACAATAAACCCAAGTATCTGCCCTCCCACTGTGGAAACTAAAGAGGTTCCTCTTGCCAAAATTTCTTCTCAGCACCATTCCATCATCCCTCACAGCCAGAGAGGAGGCTTGTGACCAAAGCATGGCTAACTGAGCTTGTTAAGTTGTTTAAGGGTGGAAGACCTAGAATCCATTCTTTCTGGCTGACAGCCCGAAAGGGATTCTCGAGAAGTTCCAGTCATCGAGATCTTTCACAACCTTGGTCTTAGACTTCTAACCTTCACAACTTTGAGACAAATGTCTGTGATTTAAACCACCCAGTTTGGGGTACTTTGTAATAGCAGCCCTAGCAATTGACGAGGCGATCAAAGCACCCACTCTCGCTTTTTTTTCTTTTTAAAAAAAGGAGACTACTCTTGGGGAGATTAAGGTGGCGAATTCACATGAGGTTATTGTGGTAGGTGAAGCCAGAGCAGAGAAACTATTATACAAAGTTCATAGTCTGGCTTCTCAATAGAGATCGAAATATGCCACAGTTTTGCCTAAGTCTTTCTTGGGTTCACAGGAAAAAAAAATTGATGAGCTCAAGCAGTTGGTTTTGCAGTTAGCAGACAAAGAATAGGCTGAGGACAAATAATAGCGCATAGTTCAGGCAGTTCGAGACCAGGAGAGGGTGTGTGATGCATAATTGTCAGAACAAGCTCTGTAATAAGCACTAAGTTTTTGCTTCTGCTTCTTCTCTAAAAAATGATGGATTATATGCACTATTCTCTAGTTGATACCTTGATATTATGTTAGCATCTGCTCTGAGTCAGAAGTTAATATGGTGTGGGCAGAAGGCCCAGTTTTGATCTGATTAAGGTAACTAACTTTACCTTTTTAGTGCCCAAGGATTAAATGGTCCCCAATTAACTCTTATTCTTTCAGCAAATATCTATTAAGTATATACCCTGGGCCAGAATAGTGCTGTGAATAAGACAGGCAGGTAGGTTTTCACCCCCACACTGGAGGGAGCAGCTAATGTTACAGGAATTAATGGCCAGGCATATTGCAGGGAAGCAACATTTAATCTGCTAAAGTAAATGTCAGGTGAGAATGAGCAGGTTGAAAGCAGGTGGGCAGGGAAGGGAACAGTGTTTTAGAGAAGAGTAGCATTCGCATAGAGTAGAAGATACCATGAAAGCCTGGGTGTGAATGAGAGCATTTCAGCAAGGGTGAAGCACTGAAAGAAGCTCTCCATGGTCAAGAGATGAGGCTGGGGAGACAAGGAAAGCAAAAATAACAAGTCTGAATTATCCTAAAGGTAACATAAGGAGCCAGTGGAGAGTTTTAATCTGGAAAGTGACATGACTAGATATGCCTTCCGTAGATCATTCTAACTAGTGTTTGGAGAAAGGGGGAAATCAAGCTAGATGCACAGGAACCAGTTAAAAATCTGTTAGCATACTGTGAGAGGTGGAGATGCTTTAAAGGAGGAGAGCAGTCATTCAGAAGGGAAAGTCTCAGACCTGGGAGAGGGAGAATGCCATGTCTCTTGACTGAGGAGGTCGCCTTCCATACCCATTGGGTCAAGGCTACCATGCTTGCTCACAGTTTGTGGGTTTGATGAAAAGTGGCAATTTTGACATGCCTCCTGGGGAAGGGTGGTGAACTCCCTCACAGAGTTCCCTGGGCAGTGGCCATTTCCCATGAGAATTAGAAGAGAACTCTGGGACTTCTGGCCAATTCCCAACAGGTTGTCCATGATCTGCTGATTCTCATTCCTTGTTATGCAGCAGATGTAGCCCCTTACATATCTACTTTCTCAAAACAACTCTTGGAACCAAGAACTGTTGGCTTGAGAATAGCTAGGGATTGTGCCCCAGTACCAGCCCTCCCCTCAACTAGAAGGTATGCCATCTGTCTCCTCAATAGCCTTTTCCTTTTCAGTAGTGCAGGTGGCAAGTCAACTGGCTAAGCAGACATTCAGCTGGAAAACAATATGTAAGTGGGGTATAACCGTCTTTGGGAACACTGAGCTTCCCAAAAAGGAGTTTCTTTTCTCTTTTTCTTCTTCTTCCACTGATGTAGGCAGGTCATAGGGATTATATTCATAGGAGTTATTTCCTACAAAAAGGTATTTGGTGGTCCTAGAAACTGCTGGTTCCTTGCATTTAGAATTCTAGTACCTTTTCCTCACAAATTTGGGATTTACTACAACTCAGAAACAGGAAAAAATACTAAAATTTTGTTTCACCTCTTCTTATAGTAACCCAAACATTTTATTATCAAAATCTTTGGGGGTCTTGCATATGGAAAAATAAAACTTTAGCACATTTTTTAAAATGGCAGAATGGGATAATAGTCTACATTCTAAAAGAATTTTATGGGGATATGTAGTCTTAAGTATTGAAATACTTGCTAGAAAGTTACTGTTGTAAGTACTATATTTACAGATTCAGGGATTGTTGTAAGTACTATATTTACAGAATTATTTTTTATATACAGATTTTTCCCCCTTCTTTGGTGGAATCAAAAAAGAAGAAACTTAACCAATTGAAAAAAATATTTTCTTATTACAATTTTTAATGTTATTTAGGGTACAATCAGGCAGATTGGGTGCTGTCTCAACCCCAAATCACCAATCTCAATTTTTTTCATTGAGTTGCTCAATATACTATTGAATCAGCGTATTGAATAATACATTTTCAAATGATCTTTTAGATATTCCACACATGATGGCCTTGAAATCTCCTGAAGTTTAAATTCTAAAACTTTCCACCAGTCAAAGGTAGTTTTTAATTCGAGTGGACATTGAGTTCTTAATACAATTAAGGTTTCTGGCCATCTCTCTGAGGTCATCATCCTTATGTGGCTGATTGGATTCCACTCCTGAGAATGGATACTAAACACATTTCCAGTGACAGCAATTGCTTTAAACTCCTTAAAGCCTTCAAAATAGAGAGCATTTAATTTAGAGCTCTTAGTTAAAATAATTAGCAATTAGACCCAAGGAAATTACATTTAAATCTCTCCTGTAGAATCTTTGAAAACTTAAACACCAATTCAGATTTTCCTATAACAGGAGAGTAGATTGCACATTGTTAACAGTTTTTGAACCATCTACCTTTTTCATTTAACCCTAATGTAACTTTAACAGAGGCATGGGGCTCAGAATAGGTGCCATTACAGATTGCTGAACTGATGAAGGATCACGTGCACTGGAGAAAGTCCTTGGGCAGTTTAGCTAACAGCTTCTCTTCAATTTCACCGAGAGATAGGAATACCATCCCCATCACAGATTCGAAGTTGTCAGAACGCCCTTTGTAAATTACAAAAAAAATTGTAAATTCCCTCTGTCTCCATCCATGTAAACATAAAAGAGGTAAAGTCTCCATCTTTTTTAAGGCTGCATAATATTCCATGGTGTATATATACCACAATTTATTAATCCATTCATGGGTTAACGAGCACTTAAGCTTCTTCCATGACTTGGCAATTATGAGTTGAGCTGTGATAAACAACCTGGTGCAAATATCTTTGTTGTAAAGTGATTTGGGGTCTTTTGGATATATACTTAGTAGAGGAATTACAGGATCGAATGGCAGGTCTACTTTTAGATCCCTAAATTAAGTAAGTGAGGTGAAGGCTATGTTAACCAGTTTGATGTAAGCATTCCAAATTGTATATAAAATCAGCACATTGTACCCTATAAATGCATTAATGTATACAGTTATGATTTAATAAAAACATAAATAAATAAATCCGTGTGCTTAACCACCAAAAAAAAAAAAAAAAAATTCCCTCTGTCTCTGAGGAACAGTTCTTCACAAGCTGGAATGAAGAAGGTTATTCTAGGAGCTTCTGTCACAGCCCAACGTAACACTTATCTTTTGTTCTGTGTCTTCCTCTTTCCCTACCTTCTCCCTATTCGGGATCCACATTTCCAAGTACCCAGTGCCCTTTTCGTCTTTCTAAATGGTAGGAATGCCTGCTAAGGTGGTGTTTTCCTCTTTGGAGCCCCTTCCTACCTCACCTTCTAATCAAAACCCTAGTCTTTCAAGGATTTTGTTATTAGTCCCGCTTATTTTAAAATCCACTTGTGCTAAGTTATTAATGAACTATAATTGATCATCACTCTCAGAAAATGTTGGCTTTCATTTTCAACCTTCCTTACCTTAACCCAAAACAGCAATACCCTGGCAAAGACCCCGGAAGAGGTACTGTAAGACAGAGGAGCCGTGAGACCCCTCCTCAATTCATATATTTCAATCACACTTAGTTTTATGACTGACTTCACTCACACACTTCATAAAATTAGAAAATTTGAGAGCAGGAAAAGATTTAGAGAAAAGTCAACATTTCCATTTTAAAAACAAGGAAACTATAGCACAGAAAAGTTCAGAAAACAATTGCACAATTAGTAAACAGAGAGAGAAGCCAGGCCTCCTGGCTCCAATGCCAACACCATCCCCTCAACTCACAGGCTCCTTCTTAATAAACTTTCCAGAAAAAACACACGTGCACTGCTAGCTCTTTGTATCTCTAAGCCCCAATTAGGTGCAGGGAGATGGGAATGGGAAGAGGGTCTATAAGCATTTCCAAAGAGTATGTTTGATTTAGAAAAACATAATCAGTGTTAAAATATATTTCGAATTGGGGAAATGAAGCTCTCTTGCTTTGATAACAAAAACCACAAGCAGTAAATCGCAACAAAATGCTAGCAGGAGGTAACAATTCCATCCTGCAAGTATCAGTGATTCTGAAAGATGGGAGATAATGAAGATTGGGCACATATTAAAACCTCCACAGGAGGAGTGGAGCTCTTAGCTTTACCTGAAATACGTAAAACATCTTGGCTATGTAACTTTTTAAAATTGGGGTTGCAATAATGAAATTTCCAACAAATAGAAAAATACAGAGATCATAAAACTATCACAAATCCACCACATTCAAAATACATTATGTAATTGTTTTATCACATTTGCTAATATGCCTCTTTGCTATTAAAATTCTTATAAGAAATAAAATGTCCAAACACAGACAAAGCTCTACCAGCAATAGGGCTTTCCTACCCCAGTCTTTTGAGTGATAAGCATCCTTATGAAGTGTGGCTATATCTTTGCCTTTTAAGTGACTCTATTTTACCACATAGGCATACGTCCATAAATAATGCATCTTATTGTTTGGGGTGTTTTTAAATTTTATATAAATGTTTCTATTATTGAATTTCTCTTCCTATTCCATTAAACACACTTAGTGAGATTTATTCATACTGATATACGTAGATACAGTTAATTCATTTTAACTATTTACAATATTCATTGTATAAATAAAACCAGCTTATCTCTCCAGTTCCCTACTAAGGGGCAGTTAATGCTGTTTTCACTTTTTCATTTTTATAAATAGTGCTGCAATGAAAATCTTGGTGTATGACCCCTTGTGCACATGTGTGACAGTTTTTTTAAGGAGTAAAGCAGAAATAGAATCTCAAAACTTCGGTATATGTGCATTCCCATCATTACTATTAATTAAATATTATTTTCCAAAGCGGTTGTAACAATCTCCTCCTGCTAGCATTATCTTAGTTTTGTTGCCCTACATTTTTATCATTATTTGGTGATAACAGACGTATTGCCATTCTTATCTCTTGGGATGAAATGGTTCAATGTGTACTCTCTACGTCTCAGTGGTGTAGTTGAATGCCTTTTCATACATTTTTGAAATCTTTCAGTTTCCCCTTCTGTGACTTGCTTTTTCATATCCTTTGCCCATTTTCCAATGGGCTGTTTTTCTCTTCCTTAATCATATATAGAAGTGTCTATGCATTCCGAATACCATTCCTTTGTCAACTATATAGATGGAAACTATCATCTCTCTATGTGGGTTGCTGTTTTGCTCAGTTTATGAAATATTTTATCATGGACAGGTTTTTAATTTAATGAAGCCGATTTTATCACTATTTCTTTGTTTTAATTTGTTGTTTAAGAAATATCTCTTACCTGAAGTCCTAAAATGTTATTCTACATTCTTCCTTAAAGATGGGCAGGAGGTTGAGGAAAGATGACTTGAGCACTGGAGTTCAGGGCTGCCATGAACTTTGATCACACTACTGCACTCTAGCCTCACCAACAGAGTGCGACCTTGTCTCTGAAAATAAATAATAAATAGTTTACATTCTTCCTTGACACCTTTAAAGGTTCGCTTTTACATTTAATGTTCAACCTGCTGTAGCTTATTTTTGTGCATCATATGAAGTCTAACATCCTTTTCTCCATGGACAGCCGGTTGTGGTTGCCCTGTTTACTGACCAGCTCAACTCTCCCCAGGGGTTTAGAAAGCCACTCTACCTTATGCAAAGTTCTCACATCAGATCTTTCTCTATGTCAGTTTCAAGGCTCTGGATTCTTCTCCGCTGATCCTATTTCAAGTTTTACCCCTAGCAGAGTGAGTCTCTTCCGGTCCTCCTCTTTCCTGCTCCTATTCTTTATTCTTTATTTCTTTCTACAAAAAATATTTTAGGTCATTCTTGGTCCTTTTACTTTTGCATAGTACTTTGGTCATCTTATAAAGTCCTATAAAACCAAATTGTATATATTAATTAGAGAATTGCCATCCTAATACTGTCTTGCAAATCTTCTCTCCATGTACTTAACACCTCTTTTAAGTCCTTCAGTAGAATTTTATCATTATCTTCATAAAAATACTTTTTTTGGTCAGGTACATTTACTACATTTTGTGGGAGGTATAAAGATACAGTACTAACTTTATATGTTATTCTTGCATCAAGGAGTCTAGCTAAAATATCATTGGTAGTATATTTTGTAAGTCCTAAGTTTTTCTATATAGAAAATCATATCATCAACAATACTGATTATTTTTTGCTTTCTTTTTGATCTTTTCACCTCTAAATTTTTTTTAATTAATTTATTTGTCCTATTCCACTGGTTGATATTTATATTAAATGAAGTGTCACCATATTTTAATGAAGTACAATATTCATTTATCTATTTTTTTTTTTGAGACAGTCTCACTGTGTCACCCTCAGTTGAGTGCTATGGCATAACAAGTCACGGCAACCTCAAACTCTTGGGTTTAAGCGATTCTCTTGCCTCAGCCTCCCAAGTAGATGGGACTACAGGCACCTATCACAACACCTGGCAATTTTTTGTTGTTGTTGTTGTTGTTGTCATTGTTGTTTAGCAGGCCCAGGCTAGGTTCGAACCCACTAGCCCTGGTGCATGTGGCTGGCACCCTAACCACTGAGCTACGGGCCCTGAGCCAGAAGTACAATGTTTAAATGAAAAGATGATAGCAAGCTTCATTCACAAGGATTTTAGATAGAGCTTCTGAGGTTTCCACATTAAGTATATTTGCTGTAAGTTTTTGGTTGGTATTCTATATCAGGTTAAGGAAGTTTCTTCCTCTTCTAATTTTAGTATAAATGTATGGGTTGCTTGGTTTTTCACCTGCACGAATACTCAATTTTACCAAGTAATGTTTTGAATCTGTTGAGATAATTGCTTTTCATTTTCAATCTGTTCACGTGTTGAAAAAATTAATAATTTTGTCTAATGTTTAATTGTTCTGGTATTTCTAAGACAAGCCCCACTTTATCATGCTATATACATTAATACTTTCCTGGCTTTGTTTAGTTAATATTGTATTTATTATTTTGTGTCATTTTCAAAGACAAAATTAGCTAGTAGTTTTCCTCTGTAGTACTGAAGTTCTGAAAGCTTCAGTTTCACATTTTTACTAGCCACCATGAAAAAGTTGTAGAGCATTTCCATTTTTCTATTCTCCAGAATAGAGTTTTTGTAAAAAAGTAATTGTATCTTTCTTAAATTGTAGCACTTGCTGGTAAAGCCATGGAATCTGATGAATTTTATCTGGGTTTATTTTTAACTACTGACTAAATTTTTGTAATAGTTGCAAAACTATTCATCCTTTCCATACCCATTTTGGTAAATTAGGTCATTTTCCTGAAATTTTTTTTTCAACTAAAGCTTTTCTATTTATCACCATATAGTTTCTGAATAGATACACATATTCAATAGGCAATTTTTTTATTCCCTTTTTTATGTCTCTGCTGTTTTTGCCATTAGTCTTATTCCAAATGTTCCTGTTTTGTCTTTTTAGAAATCTAATGTTTGATTTTACTGACACTAATTATTGTTTCCTTTGTTTCTATTTCATTAATTTTTACTTCATTTCCTTTATATTCTCTTTACTCTCTTTAGACAAATTGCGTATTAATTTCTAGGGTTGGGGTTTTCCAAATAAAGCAGAGATTATAACATCAAACTCCAAATTCCAGCGGGGGATGGCGAGGGCTTGTGATTTCTAGAGGAGACGGCAGCCGAGTTCACGTTCACTCACCTGCGTTTCCTTCTCATCGCCCACGTTGGCCGAGTGAATGGTTTCTAAGGCCGTCTTTTAACGTAAACTGAAAATGCTTAAGAGCCTTGGCTTTGATTTAAACAGCAGTCTCAGCTTTACTGTCCTTCTTATTTTATTTATGATTTTACATCATTTCCACAAATGAAATGAGCCGCTCATTCTCCTCCAAGGCATTGCAGTTCCGAGCACTTCAGTTTCACATTTTTACTAACCTCATGGAACAAGTGTCCGAGAATTTCCTTTTTTCTATTCTCTCCAAGAGTTTGTATAAAAAAGTAATTGTATCCTCACCGTGTAGCACTTGGTTGTAACACCTTTTAACTTAAACTGAAAATGCTGACGGGTCTTGGCAGTGGCAGTCAGTGTCACCCCCCGCCGAGTGAACCCGTCACTGTCTCCTGTCCTGACTCCATCTGGCTGTGAGAGCCCAGCCTTCGACTCCCCAGGGACCACCGAGCTCCCCCACCCCCGGAAAGATTAGCCCCCCGCAGTTGCCTTCCAGGTTCCCAGTTCACTCTTCTCTTCAGCGATGAGACACGAGGATTCGGTTTCTTCCCTGCGGTCTCAGCTATCCCGTAACTTTTGTCACTGTTGTCATTGTTAGGCTTTCCCGTTGTCTAGATATTTGTAGCAAAGCACGTTTCCATTATCCTCCCTGATCGCCTCCTTTGAACAGAAAGTTTTCAAGGTAGATTTTAAGACAGGTGGACTCACTATTTTGATAATTGACATTTCTATTCTTAAAGATTATATTAATAATTGTTGCCAAGTACAAAACATGCAACGTAGGACCAAGGCGGTTCCTGTACATCAGACTTAGTTTGCCTATCAACCGTTTTACAGATAACGAGGCAGAGGACTGAGCATGGGGGGGTGGGATGTTCCTAAATTATTTTGACCCAAATCGCAGTTATTCAGTTGAGGACCTAGTATGTAAATCACATAAGTCTGGCCCCCAAAATAGATGTGACTGATTCCCAGACTCCTGTTTTCCCATCTCCTCTGCTGCTTAACATCTTCACTTCCCCATACAGCCCTGCTAGGTCCTGGACGTCGGGAATCCCTAAAGGCCGGGAAGACTTGTGTGTGGCCTTTCACCTTAAAGCGCTTCCAGGCAGGCACTCTGTTCACCCACCCACAGCTAATAGATACGTTTTGAAAACGATGCTTCATAATTATAATTATTATCATTTAATGGGAGAGTTAAGGAAGGAGAAGGATGGATCCGACAACATCAGTTGGATCATTTTGGAAGGTGAATTCCAAGCATGCAAATTCATTTCAAACCTTCCCTGAGGATTGAGTGCAAAGCAGCTGGCTGATGCTTTTAAGCCTCTCACAGTTCGGCAGAGTGGCTCCTAATGCTGGCAGAGCTCCTGTGTCACCAGGATCTGCAGAGCGTGGCAAGCCAAATGAAAGAGGAAGTTTGCAATTAATTAAAAATAAATGAAAACAAAAATGTTCCCCCAGTGGCTTGCTTCTCATCCTGGTTGTAATCCACAGTCAACATGTGGAGGCCACGTGGGGCATTTACCAAATGGAAAAGGTACAGGACTGTGTCGGAGAGACCACAGACGGCCGCTCCAGACCACACTAATAATTCTTTTAAATCCTCTCATTCCGCCTCGTCAGGAGACACAGCAGCATTTTAAATCTGACTGACCCACATAAATTACCTTTCTACTCATCCGGCTGTGAAATTAACAGTGTAGGAAGACAGGTCCTGTCAAGCTTGCTGTGCTGAGCTGCTGAGGGCTACGGAATAAACGGGGGTGGGGGGGGTGGGGAAAGGAGACCCGAAGCCTGTGAGAAAGCAAGGAACCTGAGGTCCTGACCAACACAGTGGGCTCTGGCCAGGGCGTCTGCTGCTGCTGACCTAGGACCATGCTCAAGCTGGGTGACACCATCTGCTGGGCTGAAACGCAGAGCGCTGTGAGCCCAGGACCCATCGCACAGGTGGTTGTGGGACAGACAGCAAGCCTATCAATCAGGTTAAGCCACAGGAATTTTAAAAAATCCCACAGATACTTTCCAATTTTAAAGGTACCTAAACTCACTAGGATCCTAGAGTAGGACATTAAAACCTTCCTGGTCTTGGTTCCCTAAAATTTTAAATAATTCTATTACGAGGAAGAGGAAGAGGAAGAGGAAGAGGAAGAAGAAGAAGAAGAAGGAGAAGGAGAAGAAGAAGAAGAAGAAGAAGAAGAAGAAGAAGAAGAAGAAGAAGAAGAAGATTCTTTGAAGCCAAATTAGTACATTTCTTAATCATCATATAATTCAAGAACCTCACGATTTCTCTCATAGCCTCATCCCTACAATGACAGTGTCAATAATTTCTTTCCTCTCTTCCCTTATGTGACTTACAAGATGGACATTAAGGACAATTTGGGCTTATCTTTTGCCCTGTAGCAGAGATAGACTGGTGTCATTGTCAAATTCTTTCATATTAGGAGAAGAAAGACAACAGAGAGGGAAAACCAACTTGCCACTCTCAACATGCATGCATACATACACACACGCACGTGCACACTTACATGGGTGCACACAGAAATCTAAGCCAAGGTAAATGTAAGGGCACCTTGAAACCTGTGCACTCTTTGAGCTTCACTCTATGTGGTTGGCCAGATGCTAGCATGAAAGTGAGTAGGCAAGAATAGCTTTGACCGCACTATATGTCACCATTCCAAGGAAGCACAAGCAAGACTATTGGCTAATTAATGCTCTTCATCAATATATTGGTATGTAGGCTTATGTTTTATTTATTTATTAACTCATGCTTTTCACAAAAATATTTGGGATAGCTTTTATTATTAGTCGTTTATAGGTAAGACACTTTGGCTTAGAGATGGCATAATAGCAAATATCACAGTTTACAAGACAGAATTAGAATTTGAGCCAAGATCTGACTCTAAAATACCATCATGACTTTCCACTCCATAATCCATTCAGACTTGGAAAGAAGAGAGTCAGCTAACACTGATCAGGCACCAGAGTTCCTCCTTTCTTCTCTTTCCAAAACCCCCTAATTTCTAAAAAAAAAAAAAAAAAAGAAAGAAAGAAAGAAAGAAAGAAAGAAAACAAAAACAAGAACAATCTAGAATTAATTTTCCTGCTCAGATTATTAAAAATGAAAAACCTGAGAGGTCATTGTCCATGACCCAATTTCACACAGGGAAAACCCGAGGCTCAAAGAGCTGTTTGCAAATGGTCTCAGTCTTTAATGGCAGAGCCAGCCTAAGGAAAAAAGGAATGTAAATTTCCAGCCCTGTATTCTTAATTGTAAACCAAAAAAGAAATTATTTTCAAGATCAGGAAAGTGACTTCCACCTGTTTTAATGATTGTCAACCAAAACAACTCAAAAAAGACTTGGAGAATGACAAAGGTTTCTTTTCCTTACATATTCAGAGCATAAATTTATAGCTAGTGCATTTCTCCCCCATAAAGGAGAAAAATCAAGTCAATTAAAGAAAACAGTGTTCTTTCACTTTCCTTCAAAGGAGAAGGTAGTATTTCAACGTCAATATATTTCTTTTCATCCTTACCACTCTGACAGGGAAAGTTTTGAATGAAGTCTGGGTTGCTAATTTTGCTTCAATTTTAACTTCCCTAGCGAGTTAGGCTGTAGCATTTCTATTTTGGTAATTTGAGTTTTAATAGTTAAATTGCACTCATATTCTGTAATTCATGAAATTAGACAGTAGAAGGAACACATTCGAGACGCGAAAAAGTCTCCAAAGGAGAAATTCATAATCCTCAAGCTAGAGGAAATTTGATTTGCAGGAAAGTCAAACCAAAAATATTATTTTTTTAAGAAAAGCACGTAAAATAAACAAGAATGACTGAAGCAACTCTTTCTGTGTGGCTACATGTGAATAAGTACATAAACATTCATATTAGGAATTTAATCCTTCCTTGAAAATATAATTGAAATTGTTCCACCTGTATTTGAAGTTCTAACCAAAGGATTAAAAATGATTTTTTAGAAGTATTCTCTCTTCATTCCAAACCTATCTTTCTTTAATGGACTTTGGGAAGCTGGGATAGGATTCTACAAAATGCATTTCTCCTTTGCCAGTTGACTTGTTAGGTTCTGCCTGTAGAGGGCACTAGACAGAGACTGAGTCAGGAGAAGGGAAGAAGGCTAGCTTTCCTTCCTGTTGGAGACAGCCTCCTCAATTCTTCAGGCAATCTCCAAAAAAAAGATACTACCCTCTCCTCGGGGATAAAACTACTAGGCAGGCAGCCACCCACACTCAAGGACTGAGCACAAGTTTAACAGAGGCTTTCCTTCTGCTGCCTCGGTGGCAGCACCAGCGGCCACCATCCCCTTCTGCAGTTGCCTGACAGCTCTTTCTTGAGCTATTGAAGTGTGGCAGCAGCTTAGCCCCCTCCTCAGATGTCTGCTTCCCAGCTCTGTGACACCCCTCTCCACACCCTGGATTTTCATTCTGTCCCCAATCCTAGAGTTGTGGTCATTACCACGGTGTTATCTCAGTATTTGCTTTTTCCTTTCTTCAATCCTCCCCACTGCTATTTAACCGATTCCCTCTATTAAGTTATCTTGTAAAATACCTACTGTGTCTTCTGTTTTCCTCGTTGCAGTCTGACAAAGAAATAAATATGAAAGAACATGTAGAGAAATAAGAGGAGTTGGGACTAATTGAAGTTGAGGGGAAACAAGGGAGGAGGAGAGGAGGATTGGGGAGCTCCTCCTGAATGGGCGCAATGTAGGGGTGTACTACACACCTTTTGGGTGCAGGATATAACTATAAGAGGGACTCTACCTAACAAATTCAAATATTGTGACTTGGTTGTTTGTGTCCTCTCATTAACCTGAAATTGCTTTTTCTTAAAAAGGTAAATTGGAATGAAAAACACTAAAACAGAAAGCTCATGACTATTCATCAGAATCTGATAAGAAAATGAGGGGAGGGCGGTGCCTGTGGCTCAAAGGAGTAGGGTGCCAGCCTCACATGCTGGAGGTGGCAGGTTCAAATCCAGCCCCAGCCAAAAACTCAAAAAAAAAAAGAAAAAAAGAAAGAAAGAAAGAAAGAAAATGAGGGGAGGTATCTATAGTTCCCTTGAAATACAACTCTCTCTAGTTTCTGGAGGGCTGTTGTATGGCAGAGAACTTTCAATAGCACAGAGTCCCCAAGAGGGTAGAACTAAGCTCAAAACCCAACAGGATGGCAAAACAGAACTTCCTTTTCCATCAAGAAAGAACTTAACAGTCAGTCAAATCCTTGATTAGGAGGGTCAATGGATCGGATACTATAATGAATTTAAGACTTCCAAAGACTTAATTCTACTAGCCATGTTTGGAAATGAACTGTATTTGGGGACATTGCATATGCTAAGCTTGCTCATAATTGTCCACAGGTAGCCTGAGAACAGTCTGATTGCCTGCAGGATCAAATTGATTGCCTAAAAATTGATCTTTAAGATGCCTGGAAAAAAGATGCAAGTGATAATTGACTAAGGTAGTGGCCTCTTGTGAGATAACCAAAGGCAATGTGAAAGGCAAGGTATTATTTTTAAGAATTTAATAATGCAGAGTTGGAGCATGCATTGTTTTCTCCTTTGTTAACCCATCATAGTTTAGTTCTATCGGGGGTTAACTAGCTAATGTGCAATTTAAAAGACTCTACAGACTCAAAACACAACACCATAAAAATAATTCTAATAGTCTAATAAAAGCTGCTCTAAGCTTACTTTGCTCAATATCAAATTTGTTAAAACCTCCAGTCAAGATTCTCCAAAGATAGCCAAGGGAAACGCAATCGCTCGTTGAGTTTGCAATAAAACAGAAAATTAAGAATGAAAACACAGAGACCTCAGAATCACCAGATGTTTCTGTATGCTAATCTCTTTTCCCATTCCAATATGTTTTCTCCCCAAATCAATTCAGTTACACTATATTCCAGCATTCTGAATCTGAATTTTTATTTTTAATTTCTATGGTACAAATTGGATTGGTTTTCTCTTCTTAGAAAAGGATGTTTTTATAGTATCCAAGTCATAAGAAATTCTCAAATAACAATAGCCTTCTACATCAAAAATATTGTAGTTAAGATAAGGAAAAGAAAAAAAAAACATTTCATCCTGTTTTCACACCCTCTTTTTCCTATTCCATTGAAGTCTCTCTCTGAGTGCTGCCATTCCCTGGAAGCCCTTCAGAATATGTGCCCAGGATAAGACTTTTATTCAATTTTGAGAAGCATTTCTTTCTACTCCCTCAAAACCTCTTGGGATGTTTCAGTTTCCATGTTCAGTCAGAAACCAATGGAAAAAATGGAAAAACAGAAAACCAGATGTAATACAAGAGAACTAAATTTTAACTCAAATCACAGAACCTAAGGATAGTGTTCTATGATATTTTATCCATATTCTCCATCCAATAAATATTTACAAATGCAAATGGCAAGACCCATTCCTAAGAAACAGCATTTTAATGTCATAGCTGAATAGGTGTTTCTTAACATACTATATATATTATAAAGAGGTATCACAGCTTTTTGCATCCATTAGAAACAGATTCTTCCTTATCTCTATAATTACAATGGTACAGGATGGTTCTTCACAGTTGTTTAATAAAAAAAAAAAAAAAGCAGGAATTTATAAAACAGGTGTTTGACTTTCCCTTAAGCATGTTCAGAGCACCCAATCCTCATTTTGGAGAACTGCAAACAAGAACTTAAACAGAGACCAAAAAATCACATTACAACAAAGATATATGTACCAGAATGTTACTGCAGCCCAATTCATAATTGCTAAGTCATGGAAGAAGCCCAAGTGCCCATTAACACATGAATGGATTAATAAGTTGTGGTATATGTACCGCATGGAATATTACGCAGCCTTAAAGAAAGATGGAGACTTTACTTCTTTCATGTTTACATGGATGGAGCTGGAACATATTCTTCTCAGCAAAGTATCTCAAGAATGGATGAAAATGTACCCAATGTACTCAGCCCTACTATGAAACTAATGTATAGCTTTTATATGAAGGTTATAACCCAATTATAGCATAAGAATATGGGGAAAGGGGAAAGGGAGGGGAAGGGAGGGAAGGGGGAAGGATGGGTGGAGGGGGGTAATTGGTGGGACCACACCTACGGTGCATCTTAGAAGGGTACTTTTAGTAAGGTGAAACTTACTAAATGCAGAATATAAATTTCTTAACACAATAATTAAGAAAATGCCATGAAGGCTATTTTAATCAGTTTGATGAAAATATTTCAGATTGTATATGAAACCAGTACATTGTACCCCATGATTGCATTAATGTACACAGCTATGATTTAATTAAAGAAAAAATAGAAGAAGAACTTAAAGAGAAACATAGCTGAGTGCAAAATGAGGGGACATAATCGTTACAAATATGGGTAACTACTTATATCTCTCTGTTTAAGCAGAAATGGAAAGTTGTGTGATTAGCCTTTGAATTCAGTGCCAGCCCTAAAATTGACCCACTGAAGATCAATTATTGTTTTCCCTGAAAGTTCTTACCAAAGCATTAGGCCACTAGGGCCACTCAATATTTTCTGGATACCTATGTGTTTATGAACCTAGAGGTGATGTCAGACAAGGATGAGGGCCAAATGTAATTACTGGGGTTTCTAATTTGATAGGAATGTGATAAAAAACAATGACGCTGATAAATTTATTGTTATTAATGAGATTGTAATCAACAATATAATTCTATCCTCACAATAATACTGAGCTGAGATTAAGAAGGATTATGTCAACTTTCCAAAAATTCCTGTGGCAAGGTTGAGGTATGGATTCAAATCTATTCTCAAGGTTAAATTTTTCCTATATAGACTCTGGCATGGCATCCCAAGCTTTGATTCTAGATTCTGCAGTATAGAATTAACTTTTTGTCTTCATCTTTGTGAATTTTCTCATTCTTCATGACTTGGTCCCAATCCTACTTCCTCCAGTAAGTCTACTTACCCATGTTCTGTCCATTCTCCGAAAACTATAACATATGTACCTTGCCTGGATTGGCAATTATCACGTGCATGTTGCAATTTTCCTCACCAAGTATAACATGTTTTTATAGCTTCTAAAATGCCTAGCCACAAAGACATGGTAAAAAATCAAAAATCCTTAGCAATTGGCTCATTTTTGTTTGGTTGCAGATTTTATCCAAAATCATTTTAAATGTACTTTCCAAACTTTAACCTTTTTTGTTTAGTGAGAGCCCAGATTTTTGTTTAGCCATTTTGGCATTCCAATTTACCAGTTAGTTTTGCAAGATTGTACCTTGGTTTACATATGTAGACTTAGCCCAGGGAGGCTATTCAAAATATTTAAGATTATTACTTTGAGATACCAACCAATCAGAATGGAGCAGGGTACAAGAGGACATCTATGGCACTAAACATTAGCCCCTTTAGTTGATGGTTTGCAGGGGGAAGGCCTAGGAATGTAAAAGGATGGCCAGGATGACAGGGAGAATTCAGAGCAGTGGGTAAAGCTTCCCCATCAAATACTTCTAATGGAAGTATGTCAATAGTTTTACAACTGATATAGCTGTACTGGTGTAAACTCAGAATTATCAACTTTGGCCTGGCCCTGTAATCTTCAAACAGCAATTGACAGGGAGAGTTAAGCAGCCACCAGGCTTGGTCTGGAACAGACTAAGTCCCTGCCCTTTTGTGTGTAGGTGTTTTAAAAACAAATAGAATTCCCCATCTCTTCTCACCTGCCTTGTGCAGCAAAGACTAACACATGCTTCAGAATTAATTAAATAAAAAACTAGCAAAACTTTACATTACCTAATGATACTTGGTTTTTAAATAGTAATATTTATCATTTGCTATGCTTTTATTGACCCTGCTAACATTATTATCTGTTCATACTTTGCCTTATACTGATAAAAAATACTTAAGAAGTTTCAAAACAGATACAATGTAGCAAAATAAAATGTATTTGACCAAGTGGCATGAATCAAATAAAGTAAAAGAAGAAAAGATGGAATTAGGAGTGGTATTATGAAATATATATAATAAAGTCTGATAAATTTGCAAAAAAACGATCTATACTTGTGGGCTGTAATCTATCTAGCAGATAAAATGCAGAGAGAAGCATCAGTTATAAAGTGCTCAGAATCCATGAAGATAAAAAAAACCCATCATTCAGAGAAACTCACTGATTCGTTCTCCTGAGACAGCTATCAATAATGAGAATTCGTCTACAAAATTATTTTCTTTAATAGGAAACTTGGTGTTAAAAATCTAATAAACAAAAACTTATTTTGCAGGTTTTCTACTTAACTGAACTTAACCTATTCAAGTCTTTCTTCTTCTCCAAAGTTCCAACAATGATCCCAACTATTGTCAATAAATAAGGCAGCCTTGTGAGTTTGAATACTGGACTTAGAAGTTTGAGTGAAATTACCACATTTGAAGTCTTTATTTCCCCTTAACTGTCAAAACCTGAATGATATAGACATGGATTTATAAACAAGTTTTTGGCCCTTGGATCCCCTAACAGTCAACAGTCAAAATTTCAAGGAAAACTCAAACTTGTGATTGTGCCATGGCACTGAAAGCCTCAGACCTGGAATCCCATTTTGAACAATTACTAGGAGGCCCATTTAATTTGAAATTCAATTTATGTAGCTCTTAATTCAAAGCAACTCCACTATGAGAGAGAGCCTTTTAGAGTATCCATTTGGGATATGTTCCTGTGTTTCTGGGGCAGAAGAGACATGTTTTAGAACTTTTTATGATAGATTGATGTAATTGGCTTTAGTGATTCAGAGGTGGCCTTCATTTCTGAGGCATTTATGGAAAACGCATATTAAACAGCAAAGAGTCACTCTCTCCCTCTGTGTCCCAAGAGGCTTTTCAGAGGAAACCGGACAGTGTGACTTCTTTCAGTGATTCTATCTTGCTCTCTCTTTTCATTCAATGTATTAAACCAGGGTCCCACCAAGAACAGGAAGAGCGGCAAGTGTAACAGGTCTGTTTTGATAGAGTCACCATCATGGGTTCCCCAGAGAGGTCAGAGTCCAGGAACCAAGGGCCAGTGACTGCTATGGTGTTGCCCAGAAGACATGCAATGAATGTCTTGGTGTCATGGTGGTAGGAATGAGAGCAAAACGTATGTCACTTGATCATCTTGATAGTGACTTGCCATATTATTGAACCTTCTGCGGGCTTGGTAGATTTTTTATAAAAACTTGCACAAAATACAATAAATTTGAATTAGGTATAGTTTTAACTTTTCCTAAAATTCAGAATGTATGATTAATATTACTTTAATTGTTCTGAAATTCAGAGGACTTGAGGAACTATATAAAATAATTTGCCTTAATAAACTCAGTTAACTTATCTGAGTCACTAATCTTATTTCTTTTAATAAACCCATGGACAAAACTCCCCTGACTCATTAATCCTGAAATCAGAAGTTAATTCTAAAGGGGAAAGTACATAATATACTTAAAATATTGAACGCTTTTAAATAGTAGCCATTAAGTAATTTTTTATCCCTCTCCACCCTCCCATTAGCAGCTTTAAGACTTGACTTTAGCATTTAACGTTTTATGCTAATTCTTAATTTGATTCCAAGGCTTTGGGAAGAAATTTCTCATTTGCAACACATACCAGAAGAATGTGATTCCTTACCTTTTTGTGGTCGCCAATTCTTCCATGCCACTCATTTCAGCTCCTAAGTAAATAGCTAAATTTTTCATCCACACCTCTCAGAGATGTTAATAGTAAAAAATGAAAATATAGAAAGGTATGACAAACATGGAAGATGATGTGGTTTCCTCAGGCTTGAAACAGAATAATAAATGTGTGATTATGCAATTAGTTTCCATACTGTTGTTGGTGACACACACTGCTATTGACTGAAATGTGCCCGCCTCCCCCCAAAAATTTATGAAGTCTTAATCCCCAACATGATGGTATTTGGTGATGAGTCCTTTTGGAGGTAACTAGGGTTGTATGAGGTCATGAGGATGGGACTAATTCAAGAAGGAATTAGTGACTTTGTAAAAAGAGCAAGAGAGAAGTATCACTGTCTGTCATATGAGGACACAGAAAGAAGACAGCCACCCGGAAACCAGGAAGACGGCCCTCATCAGGAACCAAATCTGCTGGTTCCTTCATCACAGCCTCCAGGACCATAGGAAAATAACCTTCTGTTGTTTAACCAACAGCCCGTGGGATTTTGTTATAATGGCAGCCCAAGCAGACTAATAAATACATCAAAAGCCTGACTTTAAATTAAGACTGCATGTTGGACTTTTAACAGTCAGCACATGTTTTCTGGACCTTCCCATTAATTAACCCTTTCCATTACCACACATGACACATCAATATTCTCATCTTCTTTGTGTGAAGAAATTTGACATGAGTAGGGCTATTGAAACAGCATGATAGGATGGCAGGCTAACCACGGAGTCAAACACAGACATCTACTTCAATTTGAAATGCCCAGCTTATCTCTCAAGCCTACACAAACTTATCTTCCTTGAGTCTGATTTCTGGAAAGTGTATTAAATGCTAAGAAATCAAGGATATAAACTACGTTGTCCCCACTGGACCTCATACATTCTTCTATCAAACTTCATGTAACATTACATTAAATTTTTACACATAAAATTACCCTTCCTTGGCCAGGGACCATGTCTTATTTCTTGTTTTTTCTTCTTAGTACCTAGCACTAGCATGGAGGCAAACACAAAGTGGAACCTTCACAATTGTTTGGTGAATGAATAAAGAATTGAAGGAGGCTGAACTACCATATAAATGTGACACAGCAACGTGACTAAAGTGTGGGCTTCGGAGTCAGGGGACACAGATTCGAATCCTGATTATGTCACATCCTAGATGGGTAATCTCAGCTTCACTAAAATGTTTTCATCTGTAAAACGGGGATAGTAGTAGTACCTCACTCAATCAAAGGCAAAATAAGGTAATATACATAAAGGGCTGAGCACAGTATCTGGTATAAAAGACAGTACCACCATGAGTTGCCTGATGTCCGTAACTATCTATGATACCTTAGGACATCTTTCTCTCTGCTGGCCCTAGCTTCCAATGGGGAAAGAGATAATCATAAGGCTTTTATCTTAGAGCAGGGGTCCTCAAACTATGACCCGCAGGCCACATGTGTTGGTGTGAATTATATTTGTTCCTGTTTTATTTTTTACTTCAAAATAAGATATGTGCAGTGTGCACAAGAATTTGTTCTTTTTTTTTTTAAACTATAGTCCAGCCTTCCAACGGTCTGAGGGACAGCGAATTGACCCCCTATTTAAAAAGTGTGAGGATGCCTGTCTTAGAAGGTTTTTAAGGGAATTGAATCAGAAAACACAGTGAATTTGAAAATACCATGCAAGTGCTAGGCAAAATTATTATTATTTCACTGTCCAGAAAAGTAATCTCTTTGAAAAGCAATTGTGATAATGCAGAAGGAGTGTAAGAGTAGGATTTGAATTTTGAGAACCAGATTCTCAATTCTGCTTCTAACCTCATAACCCTAGATAAGGCACTTTACTTCCCTGGGCCTCAGTCATTTTGCCTATAAAATACAGTGAGTGGTAGCCTAGATAATTTTTCAAATGCATTCTGTCTCTAAATTATATAAATCTAAATCACTATCATTTAGATAGGTCTGCATTTTTATGGCTTGCCTAATATATGGCTATAAAACATTACCATCTCTCTCAGAGGAAGATGAGTAACCAACAGATCTTTTAGAGATGAGCAAACAGAAATGTTCTGTGACGAGTCCACTTAGTCAAGCCAAGGTAGGGTTGGAGGGCACAAATTAATATAAAGATACACTTATGCCCCAAAGTTACTACCCATGTGTAGAAATCCAATAGACCTATTAAAATGATATGGTAGAAAATGTTTAGGTAGGTCAAAAGATATTGATGAAAAATGAGGTTACAAAAGAAACATATATAACCAGTATAGATTCTCTCTCTCTCTCTTTCTCTCTCATCAGTGATATTGAAAGTCTCTGAGGATGAAAAGATGAAGATAGGAGTGGGGGATAAAGTTGGGAACTGAAAGTAAATTAAAAGCTTTAAGGGGGTGGTGCCTCTGGCTCAAAGAGTAGGGCACCCACCCCATATACC
>CAUYRH010175516.1:0-16413 GCA_963574655.1 Perodicticus potto | reverse complement strand
TTTATTTAATTTTTTTTTTTTTTGAGACAGAGCCTCAAGTTATCACCCTGGATAGAGTGCCGTGGCATCACAGCTCACAGCAACCTCCAATTCCTGGGCTCAAGCGAGGCTCCTGCCTCCGCCTCCCAAGTAGCTGGGACTACAGGCGCCCGCCACAACGCCCGGCCATTTCTTGGTTGCAGCCATCATTGTTGTTTGGCAGGCCCAGGCTGGATTCCAACCCGCCAGCTCAGGTGTACGTGGCTGGCGCCTTAGCCCGCTGAGCCACAGGCGCCAAGCCTATTTAATTATTTTTTTGTAAAGACCGAGTCTCACTTTATCACCCTCAGTAGAGTGCTGTGGCGTCACACAGCTCACAGCAACCTCCAACTCCTGGGCTTGGGTGATTCTCCTGCCTCAGCCTCCCGAGCAGCTGGAAATACAGGTGCCCGCCACAACACCCGGCTATTTTTCTGTTTTGCAGTTCGAGCCGAGGCCGGGTTTAAACCCACCACCTTCGGTATATGGGGCTGGTGCCCTACTCGATGAGCCACAGGCACCGCCCTCTTTTTTTTTTTGAAACAGTCTCACTTCATCGCAGTACATAGAGTGCCCTGGCATCATAGCTCACAGCAACCTCAAACTCTGAGGCTCAAGTCATTTTCTTGCCTCAGCCTCCCAAGTAGCTGGGACTACAGGTGCCTGTCACAAAGCCCAGCTTTTTTTTTTTTTTTTAGCCCAGCTATTTTTATTTTTAGAGATAGAGGTCTGGCTTTTGCTCACCCTGGCATGGAACTCCCGAGCTCAGGCAATCGACCTGCCTCAGCCTCCCAGAGTGCTGGGATCACAGGTGTGAGCCACCTGGCCAGTTTCTCCATTTCTAAATGGAGATGGCTTTCTGAAGGTAGTAAAAAAACAGGGGCTCCCCCAAGAATTTCATTCCTACATATATACCCAAGAGGTATGAACACATTAAGACCAAAAAAAATTGCATACACAAATGTTCATAACAGCCAAAAAGTGGAAACAATCCAAACATCATCCACTGACAAATGGATAAACAAAACATGGTAGAGATACAATGGAATATTATTCAGCAATAAAAAGGAATGAAAAATCAATACACACTACTGCAGGGATGAAACCTGAAAATGTTATGCTGAGTAAAAGAAGCCAGACACAAAAGGCCACATTTTGTATGATTTTACTTATATCAAACGTCCAAAAGAAGCAAATCCATAAAAAGATGGGGGTGATGAAAATGCTTTGGAATTAGTGGAGTGATAACTGCACAATTTTGTGAATGTTTTTGAAAACGTTGAACTGTGCAATTTTTTGTTTTTTTTTTTTTTTGCAGTTTTTGGCCGGGGCCAGGTTTGAACCCACCACCTCTAGTATACGGAGATACGGAGCCGGCACTCTACTCCTTTGAGCCACAGGTGCCGCCCAAAAAATGTGCACTTGAAATGGTGAATTTCATGGTAGGCGAATTGTAGCTCCATTTTAAAAAATAAATAAAAGCAGGAGCTCTGCCATCAGCCTCGATGGGGCAGAACATCGGCTCAAGCGTTCACTCTCGGAGCCTCGGGCTCCACATCCAAAGGTGGAGAACGGGATTGCACTAATCTCACAAGGCCTTCATGGGGATGCAAAAAGGTAACCCTCACAATGCCTTTTGCACAGTACCTGGCAAGAAATGTTGTAGGCATTCCACACTGGCTTCAATTAGTATTATTACTACTATTGATTAAATGAGACCCATGTCAGAAGAAAAGACAGGCTCTTCGTACCCTCTACGTCTCAATACGTTCTCCTTGACACCGTGAGCCGACATTTTCTGCCTTGCATAGGGACAGCTCAACTTGTTTGCAAAGGGCTGGGCGACTTTACATTACATTTTTCCCTGCAGCAGGGGCGCAGTCACCCTCTCCTTTTACGGAAGATAGCCTGAGAAGTTACTCGCTGAGTTTTCTCTGAACACAGATGGGCAGGTTTAGGCGACTGATAAGCCTGCTCTGCCCGGGTCAAGTCAGATCCGTCCAGGAAGAGGGTGTGAGTGAGCGAAAGCACGTGTGTTCTACTTCCCAGAGAAGTTTAACAGGGGTCGCGCTAGAGCACGAGGGGCCACAAAAAGCCACGATAAGCCTTTCTCTGCACCCACTGCCATCCCCAGTGCTGTGTTTCAGCAGCAGTCAATGGAGCTGTCAACTTCACTCAGTAAGACTTTGTAGCAAGGATTCTATTTGATAAGGTAAATTAGGAAATGGGCTAATTTTAAACTCAGCTAGAATGCTGTGATGTGAATGGGAATGACTGAGACAGGAAACTGACTATAAAAATCATCTAGTACAAATTCGTAAAGGTTTGATCACACCAAGGGTTGACAAACAGCAACCTGCATGCACAGAAGGCAATTTGACAAAATCTCACAAGTGGGAAGACACACACCCCCTTCCACCTAGTAATTCCAGCCTTAGGTACACAGCTTAGAGCCTGGAGAAACTTGCTTATGTGCAGGAGTTGATCATTGCAGTCTGGTCTATCATTTGAAACATTAGAAACACAAATGCTTGGCGCCTGTGGCTCAATGGGTAGGGCGCCGGCCCCATATACTGATAGTGGCGGATTTGAACCCAGCCCCAGGCAAACTGCAACAAAAAAATAGCCAGGCCTTGTGGCGGGTCCCTGTAGTCCCAGCTACTCGGGAGGCTGAGGCAAGAGAATCGCTTAAGCCCAGGAGTTGGAGGTTGCTGTGAGCTGTGATTTCACTGCACTCTATCCAGGGAGACAGCTTGAGGCTCTGTCTTAAAAAAAAAAAAAGAAAGAAAAAAGAAAAGACACAAATGCTCAGCTCGGCACCTGTAGCTTAAGTAGCTAGGGCGCCAGCCCCATACACCAGAGCTGGCAGGATCAAATCCCCGGGCCTGCCACATAACAACAACCAAATATAGTCAGGCATTGTGGCGGGGACCTGTAGTCCCAGCTACTTGGGAGGCTGAGGCAAGAGAATCGCTTAAGCACAAGAGTTGCTGTGAGTTGTGACGCCACAACACTCTACTAAGGGCAACATAGTGAGACTGTCTCAAAAAAAAAAAAAAAAGAAAGAAACAAATGCTCATCGAAAGAAGAATGGATAAATTAACTGTGAATTTAAACAAAGAGCACACTGCAATTTAAATTCATGAAACAGTTGCACAGAACATGAAAAAATTCTGAAAATATAATATTAAGCTAAAAAAAAAACCGGTTGCAAAAAGATGCATATAGTATACCATTTATAAAAGTTTAAGGGCGGGGCAGAGCCTGTGGCTCAAAGGAGTGGGGCGTCGAGCCCCTTAAGTGGCAATTTCAAACCCAGCCCCGGGCAAAAACTGCAAAAAAAAAAAAAAAAAAAATTTTAAGGGCAGCATCTGTGGCTCAGTGAGTAGGGCGATGCCCCATATACTGAGCATGGCAGGTTCAAACCCGGCCCCGGCTGAACTGCAACAAAAAAAATAGCCAGGTGTTGTGGTGGGGGCCTGTGGTCCCAGCTACTCGGGAGGCTGAGGCAAAAGAATCGCCTAAGCCCAGGAGTTGGAGGTTGCTATGAGCTGTGTGACACCACGGCACTCTACCGCGGCACTCTACCGAGGATGACAAAGTGAGACTCTGTCTCTACAAAAAAAAAAAGTTTAAAACCACACAAAGCAAGGCTCGGGGCTTGTAGCTCAGAAGCTAGGGTCCTAGTCATTTGAGCTGATGAGTTCGAATCCAGCCTGGGCCTGCCAAACAACAGTGACAACTACAACTGAAAAATAGCCAGGTGGTGGGTGCCTGTAGTCCCAGCTACTTGGGAGGCTGACGCAAGAGCTATGATGCCATGGCACTCTACCGAGGGCAACATAGTGAGACTCTGTCTCAAAAAAACAAAGTGAAACTATATATCGCTTGATTAAGTGCAGCACAACACCATTTACAAAAGGTTAAACCCATGTAAAGCGATACTATATGCTGTATATAGACACCATGCATATGTAATAAAAGTATAAAAACATGAACAGAAATGACCATTTGGTCACCCCTGGAGGGAGAAGTGAATTAGATCAAAGATGGCATAAATAGTCTTCAACTGTGTCTGCAACGTGTGTCTGTAATTTCTTTTTCTTTTTTTTTTTTTAAGAGACAGAGTCTCACTTTGTCGCCCTCAGTATAGTGCTGTGGCGTCACAGCTCACAGCAACCTCCAACTCCTGGGCTTAGGTGATTCTTTTGCCTCAGCCTCCCAAGTAGCTGGGACTACAGGCACCTGCCACAATGCCCAGCTATTTTTTTTGTTGCAGTTTGGCCAGGGTAGGGTTCAAACCCACCACCCTAGGTAATATGGGGCCAGAGCCCCAAGCGCTGCCCCACTTATCTTTTTTTTTTTTTTTGCGGTTTTTGGCCAAGGCTGGGTTTGAACCTGCCACCTCCCGCATATAGGGCTAGCGCCCTACTCCTTTGTGCCCCAGGCACCGCCTGTGGCTTATCATTTATTGATTGGTGAGGGGGGGAATTAAAATACAGGTTCCAAGGTAAACCATTAAAATCAACTAAAATGGGTTTTTCCCCTAAAGAAACAGAGTGAGCAAGCAGAGTCCTCTGGTTCTCGTTCCTGATTTTTACAACTGGGGAAAATCTTATCTCCTCTGGGTGGGCCTCCAGTGCTGTTTCTAAATGGGGAATAAAATCTCTTGCCTTCTGTCTGCAACACACACAGGCAGGCAGCACAATGCCCCGGGGAGGGAGCTTTGCTGGGAAGCGCAGAATATACTTCCTGCCCTGACAACCTCCCTAAGTTTTTGAAAGATCAAATGAAAACATACACACACACACACATATGTATACACACAAATACACTGTGTATAAAACATTTACAATGTAATCTCAATTATGTATATAATTGACATCTGATATGACACCAGTGAAGTGTTTCAAGATGCCCAGACACAATAAACCATTAAAAGAGAAGGCAAAATCACATTTTTGTTACTATCCACTTGACTCTACCTTACAAAGTTTCTAAATATAGTATCCCCATCTGTACTGTTTACCAGAAGTCAATGCTACTTCCAGAAATAAATACCTATCAAGCAGTAAAATTTTTACCTTTTTTTGAGACAGAGCCTCAAGCTATCACCCTGGATAGAGTGCCGTGGCATCACAGCTCACAGCAACTTCCAATTCCTGGGCTCGAACAAATCTCTTGCCTCCGCCTCCCAAGTAGCTGGGACTACAGGCGTCTGCCACAACGCCCGGCCAATTTTTTTGGTTGCAGCCGTCATTGTTGTTTGGCGGGCCCAGGCTGGATTCGAACCTGCCAGCTCAAGTATACGTGGCTGGCGCCTTAGCCCGTTGAGCCACAGACACCGAGCCATTTTTACCTATTTTTAAGATCGGATATGATAAACACGAACCCAGTGTACATTAAGTGGCTTCATAACCTCTTGCTGTTAAGGTTTATTAGGCTGGACAGCAATGGGCACCTGTCCTGCTATCCCAACCAGACTAATTTTCACCACATCCCCAGAACTAGGAGTGGAGGTAGCTTCCTAAAGTACTTAGGGGGCTAATACCTGGAGCCTGGCTTCTAGCAGTTCCTAAACTAGTGATTTCTTACTCAAGGTCTGACCACACCCCACTGCATGTCCATGTCCTCATAGGAGTCTACACTTTGACGTGTCATAACAGTAAATAATTATCCTCCATGAGAATAAGGACCAATTCTACCTAGTTCATAGATATTGCCCCAGCCTAGCACAGTACTACACAAAATAAAGAACTCAAATCTTTTTTTTTTTTAGAGACAGAATCTCACTTTATCGCCCTCAGTAGAGTGCCGTAGTGTCACAGCTCACAGCAACCTCCAGCTCTTGGGCTTAGGCGATTCTCTTGTCTCAGCCTCCCAAGTAGCTGTGACTACAGGCACCTGCCACAATGCCCGGCTATTTTTTTGTGGAAGTTTGGCCGGGGCCAGGTTTGATCCCGCCACCCTCGGTATATTGGGCTGGCACCCTATTCACTGAGCCACAGGTGCCACCCAGGACTCAAGCATCTTTTAAAGAAATGATTGAGTTATGGTGATCAGATCTGATTCTAAGGGCCCTCAAATCAATGACCAGGTGCCAGCAGCCTGGCCCTAACTGATTCCTGGATGCAGAAGTTTACGACTACCTCTCTTTATCCAACATCTCCCCCAGGCCTCCACTGGCTAATTCTATCCATCTGCACCAAGACTCCCTGACTGTAGACACACACACACACAGTCCCAGTCACGCAAATCAGTCTTTTTAGGAGAAAGCTGCCCAGGCCTTCTCTGGGGAACAGCAGAAGCGTGGGAGGAGTGTGCAGTGAGGCCAGATGTGGAAGCACCTCGCAGCCAGCCCATCCACCCAGTTTATTCCTGCAAAACATTATACCAAATTATCCAATCAGATGAAGTGACTCTCGGGGAGAAAACCAAGGAAAACTAAAGTAGTGGGGACAAAGATTATGAAATGAAGATTCCCCAAGGAGCAAACTGAATGTCTGTACAACACCAGAATCACCTTGAAACACTTTCCATTAATTTTCTAACTCTCACTTCTCTCACCCCTGAGCCATAAGGAACCCATGCACTTTTACCCGGGGGAAGGTCTTGCCACTAGGACACATGGGCCCTGAGAAAATGGACCTGGGACAGCCCTTTAATTGCTAAGGATACCCCCACCCCCATTTTTTCTGAGCCAAGCAATCAAGGACTCCTGGGTTTGGCCATTGGACAAATCACACCTGTCCACCTACTAATGGAAATTACTTAAGATTATGGGGCTCCCGCTCACAGAAAATCCACTGGCATTTGTGCACCATTCTGACAATCCTAGAGGAAAACAAAGGAAGCCCAGTCTTTCTTTTTTTTTTTTTTTTTTTTTTTTTTGTGATATAAACTCAAGGTGTCACCCTGGATATAGTTCCGTGGCATCACAGCTCACAGCAACCTCCAATTCCTGGACTCAAGTGAGTCTCCTGCCTCCGCCTCCCAAGTAGCTGGGACTACGGGAGCCCGCCACAACGCCGGCCCATTTTTGGTTGCAGCCGTCATTGTTGTTTGGCAGGCCTGGGCTGGATTCAAATCCGCCAGCTCAGGTTGAGCCACAGGCGCCGAGCCAGGAAGCCCAATCTTTCTTGGGAAGCCGAGTTCTGAATTTTCTGGACCCATCTTCCTTTTCTAAAGAAACAGAGCACTGAGCAATCCTTCAGCCTCCTCCAGGCTCCTACTGGTGAAACTGAGTGGAAGAAGATGGTAAAATGAGAAGAGTTTTAAAAGTTACTTAGATGGGCAGTGCCTGTGGCTCAGTCAGTAAGGCGCCGGCCCCCTATACCAAGGGTGGCGGGTTCAAACCCAACCCCAGCCAAACTGCAACAAAAAAATAGCTGGGCGTTGTGGCAGGCGCCTGTAGTCCCAGCTACTCGGGAGACTGAGGCAAGACAATCACCTAAGCCCAGGAGGTGGAGGTTGCTGTGAGCTGTGTGGCGCCACGGCACTCTGCCCAGGGCAATAAAGTGAGACTCTGTCTCTAAAAAAAAAAAAAAGTTACTTAGATGGTGGCATCGGCCCCATATACCAAGGGTGGTGGACTCAAACCCGGCACCAGCCAAACTGCAACAAAAAAATAGCTGGGCATTGTGGCAGGCACCTGTAGTCCCAGCTACTCAGGAGGCTGAGGCAAGAGAATCGCCTAAGCCCAAGAGCTGGCAGTTGCTGTGAGGTGTGACGCCACAGCACTCTATTGAGGGTGACAAAGTGAGACTCTATCTCTAAAAAAATAATAATAACAAATAAAAGTTACTTCGAGGCCAAAGAACCCAGCCTCAAGGCTGCAGAACTAGCAAATGTCTGGGATTCTGATGAATGGAATCCTTCTCAAGAACACACATGCGTCCTTTCCTCCTAAAAGCACTAGAAGAGTGAAAGGAAAATATGCGTTTTGTGCTTAGCTCAGCCTAATACTAGGATACCCTTTTCACAGCCAATATTATGCAGGTGCAGACTGGAAAATGGGACTCTAAGCTGGGAAGTCCAATGCTTGAACTCAGGATGTATTTTATAAGGTTGAATTACTAATATGCCTCTTAGGCAAGGAGGAAAGAAATTACACTCTTTCATGATCACTTTTCAAAACATCCCCATCTTCTCTCCTCATACCCCTGGGCCTTAGAGCAAAAAGATGGATTAGCGATGCCAGGTCCATCTCCAGAGCCCCAGAGGCTGCAGAGGGCAGGAGGGCTGAATCATCATGGCCGCCTACACCGGGCGAGAGGGAGGAGCGTCCTCCCTGGGTCCTCATCAGGTGGCAGGCAGCAGGGCCCAGCCCAAAGGAGGAACAGGGAATCATGCACCCCCCACTCTGCCTTCCCATGGTGAGTGGTGGGTGGGGAAGACTAGTCTCTAATAAGTTCTGGGTCCCAGAAGAGCAGACGTGGTCCCCTAGCTTCTCTACACCCAGCGGTGGGGAAAGCTGGCTAGGTCACTAGAGCAAGTACCCACTGTGTGCCTGTCCTCAGGTAGCCCAGAAAGGTTCCTGGGGACCACACTCAAGAACGGCAGCGCCGGCTCGGCGCCTGTGGCTCAGAGGGCTAAGGCGCCAGCCACGTACACCTGAGTTGGTGGGTTCGAATCCAGCCCGGGCCCGCCAAACAACAATGACGGCTGCAACCAAAAAATGGCCAGGCGTTGTGGCGGATGCCTGTCGTCCCAGCTACTTGGGAGGCAGAGGCAAGAGACTCGCTTGAGCTCAGGAATAAGGTTGCCTCTTAATACTATATAACTAATATGCCTCTTAGGCAAGAAGAAAAGAAATTACATTCTTTCATGATCACAGGAGGTTGCTGTGAGCTGTGGTGCCACGGCACTCTATCTAGGGTGACAGCTTGAGGCTCTGTCTCAAAAAAAAGAACAGCAGCGCCTGGGCAGCACCTGTGGCTCAAAGGAGTAGGGCACTGGCCCCATATATCGGTGATGGGTTCAAACCTAGCCACGGCCAAAAACTGCAAAAAAAAAGAATGGCAGTGCCACACGACCCCATGCAGGTTGAGGTGATCCTCTGGCAGGAATCTATCCACTTCCCCCAAAGCAGGAGAGGAAGTCCTCAGTGAGATGCAAACGAGTAGCTTGTTTTTAAGAATCTCCTTGACAAATAATATTATCTGCAGGAAGCTTTGGGCTCACGCTAATGGAGGGAAAAGATATCCAACTCACCATCTCAGAATGAGAAGGGATGTAATTGAATCAGAAGTCACACACTCAGATACCTGGTAGACAGAATGTGCATTGAAAGACATGAATCAGGACACCCTTGGTAGTGGAGGGCTCTGGGGCCACTAGACACTGTGTATCTGATAAAACCCACTGAGTGCACCACCCAACTCAGTGGTTGGGCCAAGCTGGGCCTGAAGCCACAGCCAGTGAGTGTTCAGCAGTCACACAGGTGGTGGTGGGTGTGGATATTTAAGGTTTACAAGGTCATCCAGGGTCCCACCCTGCCCCACCCGCCCAGCAGAATGCTGTCTTGAATACAAAGGATACCATCTCCAGGAGGGCAGTAAACTCTTCTTGGCTTCAAGAGGCCTGTTCTAGCTCACGCTGCCATGCTGGGAGGGAGAGCATCAGTGATGCACAACACCACTGAAGAAAATCCATGAAATGCATGTGTTGGCATACACAGCTCCCTGAGGCTAGTGGCCAGAAGGAAGCTCCAAGGATACACCACAGGAGCAAGTGTGTGAGTCCCACACTTTGACAACCCAGAGTCATCACCTAAAGCTGTCAAGGATGGTGGCAGACTGCCATGCCTATCTCTCAACTACCTCGCTCCTGGTCCCCACTCAGCATAGGATGTAGGATAGGTCCCCAGGGGCTTGGTCTCTCAGCACCTCCCTTGCCCTCAGCTGATTTCAGAGAAGAGCTTTGTTCAAGTTCCAGGGTAGAACAGCGGGGAGACTAGGTCCCCGCCCTGGCTCTGTCTCTAACTTGCTGGGTGACCTTGATGAGGTAACTGCCCTCACTAGGCCTGTGTCCTATGGTGCCAAATGAGAAAGTCATCTTAGGTGGACAGGAAGAGAACAGAACATCCTGTGGCTTGCACAACAGAAAATCAAGGCCTGTCACTTCTACCTCTCACCTGTAGATTGACTTTGTAGGTCCATCCCCGCTAACCCAGGCTAACCCAAGCAACAACATCACCACCCTGGGTGGGTGGGTCGGGAGCCTATGTCAGATCTGGCACTGATAAAATGGGCATATTTCCCTACAGTTTGAGCTGTTTCTTAAATATGGTAGAAAGACTGGCAAAAGGGAGATATACCTTTCCAACCCGCCAGTGGACAGTATCTTAACACTAAACAGATGTTGAAGACAACATCTCAGGGTAGGAAGGTGGGTCCAAGTGCAAAAACGCACATGCCACAAGCATACACGGCAAGGCCTCTATATGACTCAAACGACCGTGTCTCTTATTTGAGCTCTTGGGCCGGCTGGAAATTACAGCTTAAGAAGAATAAAAAATTCCATTCAGACGTGCAGCTCCAGACGTGAGGCCTATGAGCAAAGTTTCCGGCGGCCTCCGCGCCCCTCCCCGTTCCGGGAAGCCGGCCGGTCATCCTGTCCTCAGATTAAGGAGCAGGAGCAACAGCTGGGAGAGCCCGGGTGACAGCTTCTCCAGAAGAGCCGACACCCTCCACCGGGAACCCCAAATATGGGATGCCTGGCCTCCAGCCAGCACCCCCGCCTGCCGATCGTTCACCTCCCCAGCATCTCCGTGATCACACCTCCGCCCACTGCTCTCGGACCCTTCCAAACAGGCCCCACAGACGGGCCACGCGGCCCCCACCCGGCCACCTCCCCGCACGGCCCAGAGCCCTATCTGACATCCACGGCCAGTTTCAAGGACACTGCAGCAAGCAGCCCAGGCTCAAGGGTCTTCCACCCTGCCGGTCCCCCCTCTATCCCCCGCCAACACAGAGAGAGACTCTGACAATGCTGGGGAGAACTAAAGGCAAAGCCTTTCCCCGCGCCCTGCAGTCCAAGCAGATGATGGCCTGGGGAAGGCCAGGCGCGGGAGGATGGAGGCGGCTGCGCCGGCGGCGGCGAGCGGATGCCGGAATGCAAGGCTGCGGCCAGGGCGCGGGCGGGGGCTCACCTTTTTGACTTGGTCATCCTTCAGCTCGGTGAAGTAATAGGCCAGAAGCTGCGCGGCGATCATGCTGGCGGTCTGGAGCGCCGGACAGCAGGCGTGGGGCGGCTAGGTCCTCCGCAGCCTGGGCAGGCAGTGGTCCTCCGGCGGCTGCTCCGCGGCTCCTCCCCCTCGGCCCGGGGCGCGGCGGCGGCACGCGCGCTCCCTGTCTCCGCGCTCCCGTCCCGGGGAGGGTGACAGCGCCAGCCGGCCCACCTCCTCCGCACCCATTGGCTGCCGCGCGCCTCTGCAGCGCCGGGCGGTGGCGTCGGAGCAGGAGGAGGGGGCGCGGCGGCCGCTGCCTCCGGCGCCGGAAAGGGGGCGGGCGACGCCGCGAAATCCCCCCAGTCCGGCTTCACCCTGCACGTTCCCCACGTAGGGAGCCGGCGCGGGACGGGAAGTGCTCTGCGGCGCGCACGGTCACGCGTGGCGGCGCCGAGCCGGGTGGGCGGGCGCTGGCGGGGAGGTGTGGGGCGTGGGCTGGAGGCGTCGCCCAGCTCCGCGGACCGGAGTCCCGAGGGCTCGTTCCGGGCTGGGGCAGCCTGCGGGGCGAGGAGGTGGCCCCATCCTCGGAGATTAGGGCTTGCCCCTAGCAGTCCGCGGATGGAGAGGCGCGGAGGGGGCTTCGAGAAGTGGGCGTGGAAAGCGAGCGGAAGCGGGAGCCGGGAGGCTACGGAGTCCTCGCACCCTGGTCCCCGAGCCTGCCCATTCTCGCGGGTCCTGAGTACGGCGCACCGCTTCAGTCCCCACCGCAGCGCATCTACCTACCCCGACCCGGCCGGCCTAACCTCCGATGGCGAATGTTTATTGCTAAACCCAGAGCGGCCGCCCGGTAGTCACAGGCTCCTGCCGCTCTCGCTGAGGGCGCACGCCCGTTGGGCGGAACTTGTTCCGCAGGCCTCAGCCTGTCACCATCCTCCGAGCCTCCTCTGGCTCTTTGGTATCCAGGCCGTCCCAGATGCTGTGTTTTTCACTTTCCCTAGAGAAGTCAGGAAGGGGTAGGAGGGAAATTCAAACAGCTGGGCCAGGGTCGGGTAGGGGAAGTGCTGAAACCGAGGTGTACTTGCTGCTGTAGTACAGATCACAACTTTAGATTAATTGCTTTTGTGTGCTCGATACTGCCAGGAGTTTTATTAGTGCCTTACAAGATAAGCCCAAAATACAAAGAAGTGGTTACTATTCTGATTTAACAGGTAAGGAAATTGAAGCTCAGGGAGGCCTCAGTCTCTGTGGGCTTTACAAATGCAGCCAGGAAATTGTAAATGCAGGATTAGAGTTTGGGTCTGTGAGTCTTCAAAGTTGGTGCTCATCCAGTTGTATGTAGCCCCCTCTGCCTAAATAAGCCCCGTTCTTAGGACCAAGGCTGTACCATTTAGTGCCCAGAGATAGCCAGAGTCCAAACCCCCAACCTCTATCCCAGCCTTGAGTCCTGGGGGACCCCCGCCCTTGGCCAAGCCTAGGAAAGGTACAGTCAAATCAAGGAAGATATGGCTTAAATTCAGGACCCTCAGGGCCTGACAGCTGCTGTTACCAAAGGAAAGGAGTTTAGATGCAGTCCACAGGCCAGAGCCCTTTGTCCAGGTTGCATCCCCACTCCCTGCCTTACCGCCTTGCATGGTCACTTCTCTGAACCTGTTTTCTCATCCATAAGCTAAGGATACTAAGGCCCACCCCTTGCTTGTTGTGAAATACCATAAATAAAATAACTATACATAACATGCACTTAATAAAGGGTAGCCACTGGCATAGAATTGACTGGGAAATTGTTGAGATTAAAGCTTCTGAGTCCCTCACATACTTCCCCTTTGTACAAGTAGAAAACTGCTAGGAGGGCCTAGTAATTTTCTTTTTGTATATTTATATTTGGATTCTTTTCCAAAGAAAGCCCCCAAATTATTTAAGCTCCACGCCCCATGAAACCTAAATATGTCCCTGGATAATAATAACAGGACAGAGAGTTCCTCTAGCCAAGGATGGAAAGGTTTTCTTTTTCTTTTCTGCAACAGAGTCTCACTTTGTCACCCCCCATAGAGTGCCCTGGTGTTATAGCTCACACTCTTGAGCTTAAACATTTCTCTTGCCTCAGCCTCCGGAGTAGCTGGGACTACAGGCACCTTCCACAACGCCTGGCTATTTTTAGAGACAGGGTCTCTGGCTAAGGCTGGTCTAGAACTTGTGAGCTCAAGCTATCCACCCCCTCCCCTCAGCCTCCCAGAGTGGTAGGATTTTAGGCAATAGCCACCTCATCTAGCCCAGAGAGGTTTTCTTGGATACATCAAATACTCTCACTGTCTGCATAGCTATGAAGCAAAATGGAGTGAATGAGAACAAGGTGATTGTTCGCTAACCCCATTTGATTTGAGTCCTTTAAATGAGATTCTGCCAAGCTTGCAAAGCTAGCAGCTCCTTTTCGCCAACTGCTTTGTCTCTTATACCTAGCCAGAGCCTGGCAAGCCCAGTGTAAGATCAGGAGCATGACCTTTCACTCATCACCCAACCACTGCTGCAACTTCTGTCTGAGCTGAAGTCAGGGAGAGCTGATGCTCTGAATAGCCAGGCTCCGAATAACCATGCCAAGCTGTTCTCTTTACAGGAAGAAAGGCTGCCTCAGCTTTCTCTTCCCTGGCCCTTGAGAGAGAAGCTTCTCAAAGTGATTCACTTCTCCCTGAATGCAACCAGGCCCCACGGCCTATCAATATTTCCTGAGAAATCTCTCTAGGTCTAACCCACCGCTGCTCCCCAACCCCCAGGCCTCATCTCCCCTTGCCAGAAATATTAAAAGAGCCTTCTAGCTGTCCTCCCTGGTTCTTGGCTTCCAGCAACCCAAGTCATTCTGAGCTCCAGGCCACATTAATCCTGCTAAAAAGCAGCCTAATCACATCATGACCCTGCCCCAAATCCCTTCACGACCCCCTCCTTTCTGAGAGCCAATTTAGACATCTCTGCCTGGTGCAGAGGCTTTCTGTAATCTGACTCCACTCTTCCCTACTCATCTCTTTTCCCACCCTGGCCACACAAGGCCACTTCCCATGGTCCTCAACCCCTACTGAGTCCAGAGCCCATTCTATGTGTGCCCTGCTCATGTGCCCAAGTGTCCCCTCTCTCACCTACGTTCCAGCTCACCCACCATCCTCATAAAGCCTTCCCCGACAGCTACTCACCCCAGTCTCCCAGGCATCTGTACTTGGACAGGGACAGAGCCAACTCGGGCTGTGCTCAGAGTCCATCTAGATAGACACCAAGACTCTTCTTTACAGACAAGGAACCTGAGATGCAGCAGGTGGGCCATCTCCCTTGGAAAGTAAAATAAACTTTTTTCTTCAAATCTATCCTAATCTTTGAGTAGAGAGGGTTGTGGTAGTTTAGGGCTGGGACTCAAACCCAATTCTCATGCCCAGCTAGTTGTCTGTCCTCCCACCCCACCCCCTCACACTGCCTGGGCTTCCGATAAGTAACACTGAGTCATGACGGCCTGCCTGATATGGGTGCCGATCTGGGGGGCTGGTCCTATCTGCCCTAATCAGACAACTTCCTGAGGCCAGAGCCCATGCTGCCCTGCTGTCCATTCTTCCAAGGATCCCCTTGTGCATTTCCTTGTTATTTCCCCTCTATTTGCTGTTCCTTCGCTCTCAGATCTCAGCTAAGTCCCCTTGATGATTACTTCCTGGACCCCCTGGGTCACCTCAACCCACAGAAGTCCTTAGTTCCCTCACCCTCCAGAAAGCCCCCATTTCTTCCAGACTCCTGAACTCTCTGCTCATTTACTATGGCTCCTCTTGTAAAATTGGTGAGAGAGGGGCCAGATAACACCAGGCTGCCACCCCTTGAAACATAACCCTATAAGACAAGCCAGGCTGTATTCTAGGTCAGAATGTCTGCACCCATTCTCATCTGCCCCGCAGCACTAGGAATAGTACTCCAGAAATGCTCTTCAACAGATAAAAGCTGTACCTCAAGCACCTGGGAGCATGTTCATAATAGCAATAATGTTTGCAAAGCACTTTATTGCCTCATTTCTCCTGATAACAGCCCAGTGAGCTTGGAAGGGCAAATATCATTATCCACGCTTAATCAATCAATGAGGGTATGGATGTTATAGAGCTTGTTTAAAGTCTTATAAAGAGTGAGAAAAGAAAAATTAAGGCCAGGGCGGCGCCTGTGGCTCAGTGAGTAGGGCGCCGGCCCCATATACCAAGGGTGGCAGGTTCAAACTCGGCCCCGGCCAAACTGCAACAACAACAAAAAATAGCCCGGCGTTGTGGCAGGCACCTGTGGTCTCAGCTACTTGAGAGGCTGAGGCAAGAGAATCGCCTAAGCCTGGGAAGTGGAGGTTACTGTGAGCTGTGTGACGCCATGGCACTCTACTGAGGGCGATAAAGTGAGACTTTCTCTACAAAAAAAAAAGAAAGAAAGAAAAATTAAGGCCAGTGCCTAACCCCCTGCAATATCTTGGAATCCTGATACTATGGGACTAGCGTGTACAGCCTGTCTTTAAAGAGATAGATGCCTGGGAAGGAATTCTGACCTAGCCTTTGTTGGATCAATAATGATCCACTCCTCTGCACAAAAGAGTCACCTGGAGAGCTTTTGCAAATGCTGACTCTCATGCTTGAATTGCTGTGAGGTGCAGACAAAATATCACTTTCTAAAAATTCCCCAAGTGAAACTAAGATGCTGCCACGAATGAGAACCACTGAGTTAGACCCTAACTTCCCATGAGAACACCTGGAAGAACTTTCTGAAATGAATGGGCTAGCTGGGCACAGTGGTTCATGCCTGTAATCCTAGCACTCTGGGATGCCAAGGCGGGCGGACTGCTTGAGCTCCAGACCAGCCTGAGCAAGAGCAAGACCCCATCTCTACTAAAAATAGAAAGAATCAGCCAGGCATTGTGGCAGGCCCCTGTAGTCCCAACTACTCAGAAGACTGAGGCAAGAAGATCCACTTGAACTCAATTTGAGGTTGCAGTGAGCGAGGCTGAGGCCATGGCATCCTGACTTAGGCAATAGAGTGAGATTCTGTTTCAATAAATAAATAAAATGGGCCTATCTTTTTTTTTTTTTTTTTTTGAGACAGAGCCTCAAGCTGTCACTCTGGACAGAGTGCTCTGGCATCACAGCTCACAGCAACCTCCAATTTCTGGGCTCAAGCGAGTCTCCTGCCTCCGCCTCCCAAGTAGCTGGGACTACAGGCGCCCGCCACAACACCCG